>JACCGJ010020066.1:0-13030 GCA_013407085.1 Atriophallophorus winterbourni
AACCAGTTGTTTTGTCTTCCGTCCTGCTTTTCGAACATCATATACTACTTATTAATAAAAATCTAACTTCAAATTAAAAACGTTAAAGATGTACCACATAGTCGGCGAACCTAACGGGTTGCCGTTTCGCTCGCCTAGCTGTTTTGAAGGCGGGCGTTAAAATAATAGAGGCTATAGTTGAGTTTATCACCTGTGGTTCTGGGGTTGGGGTTCGGTCTGGCGGATTAGCTCAGTCAACTGTATTGCCAATGAACGTCGGTTTGACTCTGTCAACCGAGACCTTGTCATGTCGATCGGCGCGGTCAATCAAAACTGTTTTTGGGACCTCTGAATTAACATAAATGGTCCAGCATAAGAAGGGGGAAGAGGTTGTTTCACCATGTCGTTTCGGCGATAGACATACTGGCAATGTGCCAAATCAATCCATATATTTTTGCGCGCGCTTGAATACGGTACGTAATCCCAATTACATTTTCATATTACTTTTTCTTCTATACGCTATATACCGGAACTTGTGATAATATCATAAAGTTAAAATTTACGTTCCACGATATTCTATATAATATGCATCCTAAAACATCAATCTCACGCCGCATTGAAATTCGTAAAACTCCTTGAACAAGAAATTGTACCGTATGGTTAGATAATGACATCTCTTTAATCTTGAATAAATTGAAAAAACTTAGAATCTGAAATATTGAGTCTACGTAACGAAATAACGCCTTTTTCAGATTTTATTTGACTCTCTCAAACCTTTATTATCTCCTATGAAGCCCAATTTCATCATTGATCAAGATATCGTTATACAAACCAATAAATTTGTTGAAACTCTTTGTATTGAAATTACTCGAAGAGAAACTCGTTCTTAGAATATCATTTTATTTAATGTAGCTGATAATTATCCTTTAGATGTCTTGAAAAGTTGTTTTCTCACTTCATACGGTATTCCGGTAGATTGTGCTGATTTTGTCCGTTTACGCAAAAACAGCATGAAGCAACGAACTCCAATACTTTTAAAATTCACCGATAAATGTTTCGTTCCATATATTTAAGAGAAGAGAAATATTTTGAAATCCATTACCAGATTTTCTAACGTTACTATGAAGCCAGACCTCACCCCTATGCAGAGGCGTTTCGGTCATAAGAAACGCAAAATTACAATTACTCCCACAAATCAGTTTTTTTCCGATTCATCTGAGTGTATGCAATGTGATTCACCTGTAGTAACAACACCTTTGAGAAGCCAAGATTTATCACCTGCACACGACATAGTTCACAGAACACCGCCACCCACAAAGCGTTCACTTCTCTTACCTACTTTAAGACAGACACAACCAATTGAAAGGGTTATATATGAAGGCATCATATAAGCTCATTAGGCACACAAAATTAACGGAAGCCCAGAAAATAGAAAAGAAAATGATGGAACTACATTTTGTTGCTGTAAAAACACATGACATTTTCGCCCTTCTTCGTTCTTATGAACTATCAAGAAGTCACAGATATGCTTTAGATAGCACGCTTAGAGCCGACGAAAACAAAGCTCTTATAAGTCAGGATAAGCCAAAATCACTGAGTAAACTTTTCAAGTTAAGATCATTCTACTCACCCAGCAACATAGATTTCATTATCAAATATTGTAATTCATTCGCCGTTGAAACAATTGTTAGTTCACCTGATGCTATCTGCGAAGAATTCCTTCTGTACTCTAACTCTACCTACAACAATTCAAACTACGTTCACACAAACAGTCATCTTCCTTCGCCGAATACACTAAATACTTCGAGTATAAACCTGAGTGACATAAATAAATTATGTCAGCAATCAACTGTCAGTCTTAAACCTGACACAGCATTCATACCTCCAGCCATATGCAAAATGGCTGGTAAAGACTTTCAACTTCTCTTGCTTATTCTATTCAACGCATCTATTGGAAACTAGTACCTTTCCGGCAGAATGGAAACACTCAATTATCATACCTAGATACAAATCTGGCTCAAAACACTTAGTTACTAACTACCGACCAATAAACCATACAGCCTTCTTATCAAGATTATTTGAAATTTTTTTAAAGAAAGCTATGCTAGAATACCTGACACCTAGTTTCTTTTCTAAGGCACAGCACGGATTCCTCAACAAAAAATCCTGCATTACTTGCTAGCTAGAATACTTAGACTGCATCATAAGTTCAATTGAAATTGGCCTTTCAGTTATAGTTGTCTTCCTTGATATAACCGAAGCTTTCGACACAGTACCGCATAACCTATTACTATCTGAGCTAAGTTCATTTGGTTTAGGTGGCAATCTTCGTTCTTGGCTCACTTCTTTTCTTACAGATCGCACATACTGTGTTGAGGTTAATGGTCACAGATTGCGAACCTTGCCAATTCCAAGTGGCGTGATACAAGGCAGTGTTTCAGGTCCATTACTTTTTCTCCTATACATAAATGATGTACATACAGTCGTCTCTCATAGTAAACTATCCTTGTTTGCAGCCGACATGAAAGTAGTAATTTCCTTCCCATCTTCTGAAACACAAACGTACATTGCCAGACTAAACAAAGATTTGGATGCATTATCCAAATGGGGTAAAATTAATGGTTTCTCATTTTCTGTAGGAAAATCTAAGTTCATGGCTTTAAGATGTACAACTCCTGATAACTCAATCCTTCTTAATGGTAATCCTATTCAAATTATCGATTGCACACGTGATCTTGGGTTCAAATATTCAGCATCGCTTACATCCAACGAGCATATACATCACGTGATCTCAAAGGCAAAGCAGAGTGTTAATATGATTCGAAAGTTCTTTACTCTCCCACACTGTAAGTTAGAACTTTATAAACTTTTCACCATACCCCTCTTTGATTACTGTAATATAATATATAGCAGTATAAATAAAACCGATACCATCCTTTTGTAAAAAGTACAACGTACTTTTACCAAATCAATCACCGGATATAGCTTGAATGAATCATAAAGAGAAAGATGTAAGCAGCTCAAGCTAGAACCACTATGGTTCCGTAGAATTAGACACAGCCTAATACTGTTCTTTAGAATAATATCTGCTGATAATATAGATACAAATTCGTCTATTTGCTTCCGACAAGGTTCTTGATATGATTTAAGAAATCAAGATAACCTAGTAGAATTACCTAGATCCTGTACAAAAGTAAAAAGTAACTTCTACCTAAACAAATACGCTAAACTCTGGAATATTCTTCCGGAAAAACATAAGACTTTGTACCTCACTATGTGATTTAAAATCACATCTGAATTCATTTCTCACAGTTGAAATATTGATGAAACTTTTCAACCTAGATGTCTCATTCGATGAACTATACAATCATGGCATTGCTGGATATCAACAGTGATATCAGTTTTTCAACCATCATAATGAACATTCACTGAATCCCTTAGTATTTATTTTCCAGATTACCTCCTTACATCCATGTGAAAAATTCCGGCTCACAAACGATGCAACACTGCGCCGCCAAATCTTCTACGAATATCCACAAAAAGACATTCTCGATTCAAAACATATATTCGACAATAACAATGTGTTCCAACTAAACATTCTTGAAGATTCTGACTCTTCGAGATTCCTCACATCATCGATGCCCCGGTCCATCGTTCTTTAATATTCTTCGTGTCATTTTTCCTTTCACCCGATTTTCCTTTCATACGATAACTGCTCATATATTGAATTTATGTGAAACTGATTGATTATCATTTACCTGAACCATTTTAACGAACAAAAAATTCCCAGCACGTTTGACCTTGAAAATGTTAATAATTATTGTCCATTTTTCATGCTCCATGTATACAAACAACTTTGATAATAATCGATCATGCGTAGCATGCATTGGAATTCCAAGGATAAAATATTTATTCCCACCATACCATTCGCAGCAGGGTCGTATGCAGTAATTCGGTGATGTTGGCAACCCAGGTTTGCCAGCAATTTACTGAAGGCGCCTTTGAAATGGGAACGTTATTTGATGTAACGTTACTCGGACAACCAAACTGTGCTTGATTACGTTCTAAGGCGTGTGCAACTTTCTCGGAAGAGCAGTTTGGTAGCCGAACCTCCTTGGGTCCCGTGTTAAAAGTTTCTAAACAGGTGAGGATGTAAGTATAGCTAGGTGAAGGTGGTAACGGACCAACGAGGTCTACATGGATATGGGAGAAACGCCTATCGTGTCCGAAATAATCTCTTAATTGCATTTTGATAGTGGTATGTCGGTAGATTTTCGTGCGTTGGCAAACACCGCAAGCTTTAGCGCATGTGCGAACGTCCTTACTGGCATTCGGTCCGTCACGTATACTTGTGGACTTATCCTTGATAAATGAATAAATAAAAAAAATTTCATTCTTGGAAATCCAAGGCATGTTGACCGTGATGTTGAAAAGACGACTTAATCTCTTTGGACCAACGACAGTAGTCGTTAGCTGTCGGCCCGGGAGTTTCCCGCTAGCGATGTGCGATGGGCGTAGGGTTTAATGCAACGCCGCGCATCATAGCCGTATTTTCTATGTATGCAGCAAACGCGTGACCGAGTGTGACTACTTGAGTGTTGGCGAGAGGGGTTGCGTGATGGTGACTTATTGTTTAGTGTGAGGCTTTGAACCTCATTGCGCAAAGCTGCAACCTGAGACAGCAGATCCGAATTGCTGACTTCCGCTGTATTACCCTGTGTGAGTGATTTTCCTGCAGTTACCGTGGAAATACGGGCCTCTGCATAGGGACAGATACATTCAGCGATGTTGTCAGCCATTTCCGCAAGCTGAGATACCAGAGTCCTTTTTGCGGCGACCAAGATGGGTTGCTAGCACTTAGGTAAACGCCTGAGCCGTAGTTCCTTTAGTAAGGGCTCGTCCATGTGCGATGGACGAAACATGCGCAGCTTCATTAGTATGGTAGATGGCTTTTTGTTGGCAATTTCTAAGTTGCCGAACAGCTGCTGTAGCCTAGATTGTTCAGACGGAACCATGCGGGAAATAACGGCCTGTTTGACGATACGGTAGTGGTCACCTATGGGTGCAGCCAGGACTGGGTCGCAAACCTATAACAACACATCCGCGGGGAGTTTGTGCGTTAAATGTGAAAACATGGCGGACTCATCAATTATATTTTTCGAACAAAATTTAGTTTCTAAAAATGAAACCAATACTCAGGGTCATTTGAAATAAAACTGGGTATTGTGATGCCCCTCGGTGCCGAAATAACGCGTTCAGAATCACTCATGATGAACAGAAGCAAATGATACGAAAATGCACGACTGAACGCGGTAAAAATTACCTCAAAACCCCTGATGTAAAGCAGGAAAATGACGTACCGGGAAAGATACACGAAGGATGCATTTACTTCGGGCTCACCATATTGTAGTAGACTGACCACTACAATAATGTCATCAAGAAGGTTCGAGAAAAAGTACAGGAGATGAGAGATTTATCGTGGTAGCCAAAACGTGCACGAAGGTAGAGCGGATGCAATCACGGATCACCAATCAACTAGGAGTATGTATCAAGGTCAATTGTCAATAGTTCTACAGTTCAGTTGTTTATTACGGTATATGAAGCTAAGAGCTTGTACAAACCGCAGGATAGATTGTGCGGTAGGTCGAAATAGCAAAGAGAGAAATGTTAGCGATTTCAAGGCCTTATAGCAGGCCTCATCTGCGTTTAGCCTGCAACATCAATGGATTTTTGTGGAATTTGGACAGGTAGGGCGTCAAAACGGGAGACATCTACCCAGCACATCCTCCGGAACAGGGTCAGTTGAAACTGCGCGGTTTCCAGTTTCGTAGATGTCCGCACCCAGGCTTGAAATCGATTGGAAAAGGAACACTCACCCACTCTCTAAGTCATTGGTGAGGAGTAACTTCCAAAGGTAAACCTCCAGTTGGATTTTCTATGGTCCATTTTGACGACCATGACCAAGACGCGGTACATTCAATTCAAAAATGCCGGATTCAACCTAGTTTTCAGAAAGCAACATCATCTTTGCAACGATCGAAAATGCTGAATCTGCTTGTAAGCTATGCGGCGCCTGGTATCTCGTTACATTTTGCACGTTCAAGCAATACTGATGTCAACGGTGCAACATCATCAGTTACGAGAATGGCTTCGTCAACAAAGTATTGGTCGCTCGAAGCCTTCACACACGTCTTCAAAGAAGTCTCTGAAAAGTTCGGCTAGATTCCCAGTCAACGCAGCTGACCGGAGAAAATTCTTTATGTTCCAGATCAACAGTCAATGTGTTCGATTGTAGTTGAACACTGAATCGGACCTTCAAATCATCTTCAGTTAAGTTTGGCAAAACCTTGGTTCCCCAGAACCCAAACCTACCACCACCATTGTTAACAGTGCCTGTGGTGGTATCATACAGCTAACTGGACAGCTACAATGTCAAATCTCATTTAGAAGCTCAAAAGTGATAGGTGATTTGTTTACGTGTCTAATTTACAATTCCATCTTTTTCTGCCTGCATGGTTTTTTTTTGTTTCAACCTAGCTACCGTTCTACTAGTGCAATTTACAATCGGGTAAAAGCAACGGTGAAACACTAGAAAAATCGAGACGATAAAATGCCGAAAGATGCTGTAGTGGATAGAGAGGAAAGGATTCTGAGGCTGCGTGTTACAGTTATATCAACATACAATTTTGACTTCGATACAACCACAGAGAAACGGAGGCCGTGCGTGGACAAGATTGAATGAATGAATAAGTTGATCATGTACAAATGGTATTTAACAGATGAATATTGTTAACTAAGTTATCGAACAGAAAAATCGGTGGATGTGAGTGATAACGATATTAGGGAATCGATATATCGATATGACGTTATCGGCAATCGAAACGAAACGAAAATATCTAAGTTAACAAATTAAAATGATACAAAATGGAAGACTGTACAAAATGCTATAGAATTCCCTTCTAGAGCGTCGGAAACAGGAAAAAGACGCTCAAAAAAAGCATTAGGTTATGAAATTACCAAAATTTGTGGGGAAATGTACCTTATGACCTCAGCGTGTTTGTCTATTAGGGTCGGGTCGTAATGGGGTTCTTTTAGGGGTATGGTTCGTTTCTGTCGAATCGGATGAAGGAACGTCTTGGTCTGTGGTAGACGTCTGTTGAGTAACTTTTCTGGTATTTCTTTTCGTTTCCGATGTTCATTCAACGTACGCAACTTTCAGACGATCGATACAGACGGTTTCTTTTGATCCGTTGCGGTCAATAACGAAATACTTGGGGTGCCTGCTGAGCACCTTGTACGGACCAGTGTATGGTGGTTGGAGTGGTTGACGTCCATGATCTGCGAGCACAAACAAAAATTCGCACGTAGACAAGTCAGCTGGGATGTAGAACGGTTGAGCACGTTGTCCAGTTGGGATGGCTCGTAATGATTTCATGGAGATGCGAAGGCGACTGACATATTGTGGAGTTGTAATATCTAAAGGCGAATCAGAAGATGTCAGGAAGTCGCCAGGTAGGTTGAATGTACTCTCGTACACCATCTCTGCAGCTGTGCAACCAAGGTTTTTCTTTCACGGTGGTACGAATACCAAGAAGCACTAAGGACAATGACTCGGACCAACGTTCTGAATTTCCGTCACTCATTATTGCGGCTTTGAGTTGCCGGTGAAATCTTCCGACTAAGCAATTTAAAGAAAGTTGGTAGGCTGTAGTCTGTATGTGCCTTGTACCGAGTATTCTATTCAATTCCCGAAAAAGCGTTGAGTGAAATTGGGAACCTTTGTCAGTGGTAATAGTGTTCGGTACACCAAAGTTGCTGATCCAGTGTAGAACGAAAGTTTTTGCAACTGTTTCTGCACTGATATCTGGAATGGCTACAGCTATTGACCAACGGGTAAAACGGCCGATGCAGGTCAATATCTAAGAACAACCGTCAGAAACCGCTAATGGACCAACGAGATCCAAGTGGACGTGCTGAAAACGCTCAGTAACATGTGGAAATATTCCAGGAGAACTGAAAGTGTGACGTTGGACTTTGCACTGTTGACATTGGAGGCAACTCTTGGTCCAAAGTTGGATGTCTTTATGCATGTCGTGTCAAAGATAACGAGAGCTAATCAGCTTCCGAGTCGCTTTTACTCCGGGATGTGATAAACCATGCAAATGCTCGAATACGGTACGTCTCAAATCTGATGGGAAAATCGGACGGGCTTTACCAGTAGACATGTCACAAACCAGGTAAAACTTGAAATTAGGTATTGGGATACGGCGGATTTTACCTGATTGGAAAGTAACGTACCGGTTTATTACTGGGTCATTTTGCTGCGATCGTGCCAATTGCGCAAAGTCAATTCCAGGCAGGTCGATGGCACTTAACTTAATCCGAGAGAATGTATCTGCAACCGTGTTTGAAGAGCCGGAAAGATATCGAATGTCGCTCGTGAATTGCGAGATATAATCCAAGTGACGTATTTCTCGAGGCGAATATCGATCCGATGGTGCAGAAAGAGCAAACGTTGAGGGCTTGTGATCGGTTCATACTGTGAAATCGCGGCATTCAAGCAAATGTCTGAAATGTCGTATCGTGTAATAGATAGCCAGTAACTCACGACCGAAAGTACTGTATCGAGTTTGAGCTGGCTGAAGACGACGAAACAAAAGCGAGTGGCTTGATGATATTGTCTATTTCTTGTTGAAAGACTGCGCCGACTGCTTCTTGTGATGCGTCAGTAGCGAGAGACAACCGAGCATTGGGGTTCGTTGATAGGTAAGTCAATGAAGTGACTTTGTTTAGAGCAGATTTGAGTTGCTCGAATCATTTGATGGTGTCGTCATTCATTTTAAAATCTCGTTTTTACACGTAACAAGTCAGTCAATGGTTGTGAAATCATAGCACAATAAATAAATAAAGCACAATAAATAAAGCGTCTATAATAGTTGACCAAACCCAAGAAACGTCTGACTTGACGGATAGAGTTGGAACATGGATAATCTTGGATAGCTGATAGTTTTCGAGGTAACGGTTTGATACCGGAACTATCAATTTGGTGTCCAAGAATTTCGACAGAAGTCACACCAAACAGACATTTATCGGGATCAACCACAACGCCGTAGTAGGATAGACGTTGAAGTACTTCACGAAGATGTTCAAGATGTTCGGTGGGATTTTTACTTGCGATTTGGACATCATCAATGTACACGTAGACGAAAGATAGACCGAGGATAACTCGGTTCATGGATCTTTGGAAAGTTTGTGCAGCATTGCGTAAGCCGAATGGCATCCTGAGAAATTCGAACAGACCAAATGGAGTGGTAATGGCAGTTTCCGGAATATCTTCATCAGCTATGGGGATTTGATGATATGCGCTCACTAAACCCAACTTCGAGAACACCGATTTTCCGTGAAGAGACAGTGGGAAATCATGTATGTGTGGAATAGGATATCTATCTGGGATCGTTACACGGTTCAAAGCACGATAATCGCCACATGGACGCCATGCGTCCGGTTTATTCTTCTCGACCAAGGTGAATATAATGGGCGGGTTATTCCGAGTTCCATCATATGCTTGAATTCTCGTTTGGCAGCTTTAATTTTTTTAGGTGCCAGTCTGCGTGGTCTACTGAAAACTGGGGGTCCACGGGTTTAAATATGGTGTTTGATGTCATGCTTCACAGGGGTGTCGTGTGTACAGGGTTTGAAGATATTCGAAAATTCCCTAATGAGAGAAACGTAATCCGGTGCAGTATCTGGGATCAGGACTCGAATAGTTTGTATGGGTGAATTAGACAAATGGCCGATGACGTTAATCTTTGTTACTTTGTCAATGAGATTTCGTGAACTCATGTTGACTAAAAGATTGAAGTGTGAGAGGAAATCGGCTCCCATGATGGGGGTTTTGACGTCGGCAACAGTGAAAATCCATTGAAAGTTACGTCGCAGACCGAGGTCGATGCATTGTGATCGTTTGCCGTATGTGGTTATTCGAGTACCGTTTGCTGCTTGTAGGGTCAGTGAAGAGTGGTTACTGCGTTCTGAGTTTGTGAGTGGGATGACACTCAGTTCGGCTCCCGTGTCGATCAGAAAACGCATCTTCGTTGAACCATCAATGACGTAGAATAAGCGGCCGGTGTTATTGCCGGACTAAGCTGCGCTTTTACTGATTGGCTTCGCGACTTTCCTGATCGTGCTGTTGTGTCTAGAAGCTGTACAGCGTTCTTTCCACTGTGAGGACGGCTTAGACTTCTGTTCAAGTGTTGTATCAGTGACGTTAAATTGCTGATTCGGGATTCCAAGTTCAAGAGCAGGTTTTGATCATCGGTGCTCATCGGGCTCACCATTTTGTAGTGGATATGGAGGAAAGGATTCTGAGGCAGTGTGTTCCAGTTATATCCACATACAATTTTGACTCCGATACAACAACAGAAGAACGGAGGCCGTGCCTGAACAAGAGTTTATTTTAATGGATGAATAAGTTGATTATGTACAAATGGTATTTAAGAGATGAATATTGTTAACTAAGTTATCGAAGAGAGAAAAATCGGTGAATGTGAGTGTTAACGATAATAGGAAATCGATGAATCGATATGACGTTATCGGCAATCGAAACGAAACGATAATATCTAAGTTAACAAATTAAAATGATACAAATAGAAGACTGTACAAAATGCTATAATGCAACCGTGTTTACAAATGAAATTGGAAAATGTAACAGAACGCAAGATATTCACCATCTCCAGAAAGGCACAAAAGCGTATATTACGACCGGAACGACCTTTGCCGTACGCATCTATACCACAATTCGAAGCTGAACTTCAGAGGCAACAAGATCAAGATGTTTTGGTGCCATTAACATATTTTGCATAGGCAACACCCATTGTTTTCATGAAAACCCGAAAATAACAATAAGAATCTGCACCGACTTTTTAAGTGGTTTGATTGCCGCTTTAGAAATTGGCAATTTGCCTGCCTTGGATGATTTGTTAATAATGCCTAACAGCAGATCGTACTTTGCAAGCTCCACCCAGCTGACTCCTATCTGCAGATCAAAGTTGCACCTGATTCACGAGAATTGCTGACGAATAATACACACAAAGAATTATTCCAGTATAAGCGTCCTCCCATTTGGTGTGAAGACTGCTCCAACCTTCTTTAGTAATCGAAGGACACCATTATGTCTGGAATCTCAGGTGTAGCTGCATACCTGGAAGATCTACTCGTTATGAGTTCCACTGAAAACGATTTCGCTGGTTTCATTAACCAGACGATGGAACTCATCGCTGAACGTGGTTTACGCCAGTTCTATATGAAGTCAATAAAATACGTTGGTTTCATTTTTTGATCAAACTGGACTTCACTCCGACCATGGAAAGATACAATCGATGCAGCAAATGTCAACCACATAAACAATGCAACAATGTGAACATTCATGGTTTTGATCCTCTATTACAGTGCATTTCTGTTATCATTCCACACTGTGCGTTCACCGCTAAATCGATTTCTCCAAAGCGATGTTCTATGAAATTTGTCACGAGAATGCGAAACAACATTTATGAAGCTGAAATCAATGTTAACATCTAACATTTTATTGACGCACTACGATTTCAAACACCCAACAATCTTGGCAGCCGACGTACTTGGATATGGTTTGTCTGCTGTAATTATTCACAATTTTTAATGGAATCGAGATGACGATCATGATTGCTTTACGATCATTGACTCCAGTCGAACTCAACTGTGGGCAAATCGATAAAGAAGCATTATCTTTAGTCTTCACAGACAAACGATTACACAAGTTGATTTATGGCCGTCACTTTACTTTGCTAACCGACGACAAACGTACGGTTCCGATATTCGGCTCGGAAAATGTAAACGAGTACGCTCTGCAAATGGTTACAACGATAGTCTCTAATACTACTGTGGTAAAATTTGGATATGCAACATCGATATTTCGACAGGTTTGGTCAAGCGGACGCACTATCCCGCTTCAAAATCAACAAGATAAAGATGCAGTCACTGCACGTGTCTCCATCGAGCTAGCCATGCAGACAAACTTCGAGAACTTCGTGCAAAAAATGCTGTGAAAGCTAAATGACACTAAACTATGTACCTAAACGGATGAAACTTCGTTGCAAGAAATTGCATATGCACACTGTGTTTCGTCGAAACCTACGCCTGTTAAAAAACTCTCGCAATTTTACCAACGATGTAAATCACTTTCATATATTGACGAGTGTCTAATGTCAAATGATCACGTCGTTTTTCTGAGGAATATAGGTAATCCTGTCCTTCAACACTTTAACAATGTGCACCCAGGTTCTCAAACCATGAAGGCGATCGCTCGCAATTTAACCTACTGGCCTCGTATAGACGCAGCCATTTATCTCTTCCTCAAGTCATGTCGCCAATGTCAGCAAGCAGCCACATGCTTAACCAGTACCAATTCCACCATGGCCTACACAAGAAAAACTGAGGCAAAACTTCATGTCGGTTTTGGCGGTCCAATAAATGGTGTTATCTTCCTCATTGTGGTTGATTCTCATTGGAGATGGCCGAAATAATCGAGATGTAATTTGGCAAATCCAGCAACACGATCAAATCACTACGCCGTTTTTTCAGTCAGCATGGACTTCCAGAAACTCTGGTGCCGAGTAATGGCTCATAATTCACCTCTGAGATTTTCACCGAATATTGCCGCCAGAACAATATGTTAAATCGACGGTCACCTTCCTACCATCTTCAGTCAATTGGTCAGGCTTAGCGCTTCGTCGACACATTTAAGTGTGCTTTCTAAAGTCGTGTGGGGGGACATTTGTTGTCAGTCTATAACGTACTCTGCTAGTTAACAGAACTACACCGAGCGATGCTTTGCTTAGCAGCGAAACCCCTCCAAAACACTCATTGACAGAAATATAAGTACTTAAAACGACGCGATGCTGCCTAAGTCAATCAAACCGGCGTTTAATCAGAATCAACATTCTAGCTTCGAATTGAGAACTGCCGTTAACGTACGTGATTACATAACATCAAGTCCACCGTGAAAAGATGGTAACAT
>JACCGJ010020067.1:0-15167 GCA_013407085.1 Atriophallophorus winterbourni
TACATACATACATACATACATACATACATACATACATACATACATACATACATACATGGAAAGCAAAAACAGAGTGACTTGTGTCTATGTATCGCGAGTATATACCTGGAGATCTAGTTTGTTTCCAATCAATAAAACAACGACCTCCGGGGATGCCAACTGCCTGACGTCACTGAGCCAATGATGCAAAACCGTGAACGAATCGCGATTTGTAACATCGTAGACCAACAAGGCACCGACGGCATCATGATAGTAAGATCGAGCCATCGAGCGAAACCGTTCTTGTCCTAGAAGAGCAAAGAGAACGTGAACACGGATCGTAAGTGCTCCGAGAGAGAGAGAGAATAAACTAACGTTTGAACACACCATAATCACCTGGAAAGGAATTCCAAGGCTTTCAAAGAGAGAGAGGCGAGGAAACCAAGGGAGGTAACAACAGTGACAAACAACATCTTCAAGTGACTTGTGCTTAGAAAGTGGGAGAAAATTGTAAACGAATATGACAAACTATGCAAATGGCAAACGAATAAAAATGCACCACGAGTGTTAGCGATTCATATCATCATCCGGCCTGTGGCGAAAATATATCGACGACGAAAAACAATGAGAATTGGTTGTATACAGGACAAAGCTTTAATAATAATCACATCTAGATAAATGACTTGATGGGCCCGCTGAAATGCATGGTGTACCACCCCAAATGTTTGTTGTTCAAATGGTGTTCGCCGAGCTGGCATTGTTTGCTTAGGATGTTTTGTAATCAAACTAGATGATAACATCACCGAAGTAATTTGCGAGTGTCATTCGTGGGATTTTATACGGTGTTTATTTGTACATTTATTGTGTTTGTCATGTTGTTCGTTGTTAACCTTCTTTGTAACCGATTTCTGATTGATCGGTACGCGGCAGCCAGTTGGAGGTGTTGGTTGATCGATGATTCTGTCGAGTGCAACCTTTGGAGAATTTTTCGGAATATATAAAACTCTCTTCCCTGTTTCGCTCACAGAATTGCATAATAACTTTAGCGCAGTCAAGTATCGATATAACATTGTTTACAAGCCTGGATCGAAGCAAACTGTGCGTGGGCTAAGATACCGTCAGGTTGCCCGGATTTTGACAGACATAAGGGAACAATAGAAAATGGCAGTTACACACTAGGCTGAAACACGCTGGAGTCTCACTACCATTTCCTGTTCTTTGTTCTTCCTCATATCTGTCTAGGCCTGGGCAACCTGACAGTATCTTAGCCCACGTGCAGTCTCTGACTGTACGGCACTTTGCCTGGATCAGGCTTGTGCTATCATACATACATACATACTAGGGTGTTTCCGCTTGCGAACCATGGATGTACATTGCAAGCGCATGATGACCGCATAATGCATTTCCCCTCACATGACTATACAGCCTCAATCGGCAGAAACAATCTCTCCTGAAGCGTTCACCGTGATAGCAGTACTTGGTCATTCAGCGGAGTTGGCATGGTGCCGATGTGATCTTCATCTAGCAGCCAGAAGCAGCAGTTACTTTACCTCGGCCTATAGACTACATTTCACGATATGCCTACAAAGCAAGCGGTCAAGAGCAAGTAGTTCTCAACCGTAGGACATAAAGGCATTTGATCATACGTTTACGTATACCAAGTGTGGTGCACCATAAAGGTCACCTTCCCGATTTATAATCCCAATGGATTATAGCGGCATACGCTGTTCAAGAAATTTATTTTGAAGCTGTCTCATATATTAGCTCGTGTACACGGTTGATCTTCCATAAGACAAACCACAATTGGAATCCCAGCACGCTTTACTAAGTAATTCCTGTAGCCGCATTCGCACGAAATTCCAAAGGGATGCTTCGGTATTAGTTGTGACCGCCTCAACTACTTTTATTCTTGAATAGCTTGATGACTATGGTGTGTCACATGTCTTGTGGGGAGGTCGCTTCCTGTCGTGAAATGGTTGTATTAAGACTGTTCTACGATGTTTAATAAGCTTCCCTTCGAATCCTGCCATCCCCCGAATGTATGTGCATGTATATCTGTATGAAATCACAAGCCTGATCTACGAAAATTGATGCACAGTCATAGGCTGTTCGTGAGTTGAGATACTGGCATGTTGTCCGGGCATGAAAATAAATACGAAAATGAAAATAGAAATGGCACGCTTCCGCATGCAGCTCACTACCGGTGGCTAATCACTTCAGAACGGTATTAACTGCACAGCACAGAAGTACGACACGATTACAGATCCGTGCTGTATGTATATACGCTAGAATTAAACAGCCAATCAGGACCCTGGCTAACAGACGCACTCAGATATCCTGTACATGAACTCAAATACGGTTATGTTGCCCGAGTATAGGTAAACAGTGAAGACGATACAGAGTTCAGACAAGTCGAATCACAAATAGATAGAAGAGATAGAATAACGCTGACAAACAACTAAGAAAATAAGCGCAACAATGAGATTTTAATCATACTGCAATATACGGATGTGCAATCGTACGGTACTTCTGTCCTATGTGGCTAACACCGTGCTAAATTGATTGGCCACGGGTAGTGAGCTGTATGCTGAAAGACGCTGGAGTCTCACTACCATCTTTATGCTCTATTTCTCATATCTGTTTAGGCCTGGGCAACCTGACAGTATCCTAGCCCACATGCAGTCTCTGACTGTGCGGCACTGTCTGGATTAGGTTTGTGCTTTCATACATACATACATACATACTGCATGTTACCAAGCATCAGATAGGGAAATGCATCTTATAACGGACGACAATTACTTACCAGCAGTATCCCATATTTGAATTTTAACAGCCGTGTCGTCAACACGTAAAATTTTGCTGCCAAATTCAGCGCCAATAGTGTGTGGCATGTTTGCCGCAAATCGTCCCTCTGTGTATCGCTTCAGAATACATGTTTTTCCGGACCCAGCATGACCGATAATAAGAAATTTGAAGAGATAAGAAAAATGATCGGAGGAATCCATCCAAATTAAATAGGATATTCAGCTGAAAAGTGAAAAGCACAAGGATGAAATTGTCATACTCAACGGGTGATATACAGTACAATATATCCAATTGAATGTGCCCATTGATTGATTGTGATGTTTAATACTACGACTCTCGACTGTGATGGGTTCTGCCTTTGGCAATGATGTCTGTTCCATCGCAACTGAATTCTATTTCTTCTTGATCCATGTGTGATCCATGATATAAACTAGTTAGGTTGTTTAGTATAGCCTGTGCATCTGTAGTTCAATAATGTGTTTACGGTAAAATAAGCACAGCTTCAAATAACCACAGGATATTTTGCACCGTGGGAAGAAAAGTGATAAAAAAACGTCAGAATGAGGCTCAAAGTCCCCTTATTTGCGTTTGAACTGCACCTCCCAGGGATTCTTGCACAGGTAGAGCATCCACCCCAAACATAGTCTCTGACTGTGCGGCACTTTGCCTGGATCAGGCTTGTGCTTTCATACCCAAACACGGCTACCCATTACACCATCCAGTGCAGCAGATGTCGGCACATCTACCCAGGACTGTCATATCGAAAGTAGTGAATCTGGAACGCATTGGAAGTGGTAAAAGATGAAAAAATACGTCAGACAGAGTAAACATACTCTTCCATATGTGCGTCTAATTGAAACCGATGGAGAATTTACAACTGATGCGGGCGGTGCGTTCCAAAATCGAGGAATTCGAATTGCTAAGAAATTGTTGTGGCAGTTTAAGCGACTTGTTTTGGTAGACAGCTTGAGGTTATGTCCACAGTGGTTAACAAGAGTGGACATAAGGAAGATATTCCTGTATGGATGATCAAGTTCGGTGAGTGCACGAAATGTGAAGAACATGTCTCCCCGCAGACGACAGTACTTGAGGGAGAAAAGTTTACACTTCCTCAGACGTTCTTCGTATGCTATACTGGAAAAACCTCAAATGAAATTTGTAGCACTGCGTTGCGGTTGTTCCAGTCGCTGTATCTCTTTCTGTAGCCATGGGCTCCAGGCGCTGACAGTATTCCAACGATGGACGAATATAGGCTGTCCCCAAACGTGTTTGAGTCAAAAATTCCAAAGGCTCGCCTAAGAATTCCTAAATATCTATTGACCGATGAAGCAGCTTTGTAGCGATGACGAGAACAGCCAGTCACGCTGAATAATGATTCTAAAGTCAGATTCGCTCTCGATGTAGTTGCTGTAGTGTGGTGAAAGCCACAAGCCTGATCCAGGCAAAGTGCCGCACAGTCAAAGACTGCACATGGGCTGAGATACTGTCAGGTTCGTTGCTGTAGTTATGCACGGATGTGCAATCGTGCAGCATTTCTGTGCTGTACGGCTAATATCGTGCTAAATTGACTGGCCACCAGTGATGAGCTGCATGCTGAAACACGCTGGAGTCTCACTACCATTTCTATTTCCCCCTCATATATGCCTAGGCCTGGGCAACCTGACAGTATCTTAGCCCACGTGCAGTTTCTGACTGTACGGCACTTTGCCTGGATCAGGCTTGTGCTTTCATACCATATACCATAGCTGCTGACTTCTGAGGGTATAATGAACTGGTGATTTAATTTGTAATGCTCGTAGTTGGCACTTGATATATATTAAAATACAGGCGGTTTAGAGTCAACCACATGTGAAGCAAATCTATATCAATGTGTGTACGATTCGAAGAGCATAAATATATCATCAGCACAATCTAAATCTAGAAGCTTGCTACCTGGTATCATGTGAACCGCGAAAGGTGGGATTTCTTCGCTCCATAATTTTATGATGGCATTGATAAAAAAATAAACAGAAAAGGTAAAATCGGACATCCTTATCGGACGCACATGTGGAGCGCATAGCCGTGCAATCGTGGTAAAGACCGTATAAATTTAAAATGAACAAAAAATTCATCCCAATTGTAACGAGATAGAGTGAAGGATACTTCCAAACAAATGAGAAGATAACGCCTGATACAAAGGCTTTAATCAACTATAGATTTGGGCATATAGACTGTAACGAGAAAAAGAGAACTGTTAATGGAGTAAAGCAGTACATGTTTAATATACGTGTGTGTTTATAAAGAAGGAAAGGTATGGAAAATAACACGACATTCTTCTCGGTAGGAAAGAAATGTATGTTATAATATGTCACGCCTCCCGATTTCGGAGACAGTAAGGTCTGACTCTTTGTTGCTGCGTGATGAGTTGTTCGGTATTATTCTTTTCGATAGGAGTATTTGAAGGTGTGTCACAATCAAGAGTTTCGGGGGGTGAGTCCACTGGTTCGGAGCCAGGTGCTTGCAGTGATTGATCTACTGGGGCTAATCTTCGTAATGAGACGGTTTCCTCACGACCATCATGATAACGTACGTGCGCGTACTGGGGATTGCACTCCAACAGTTCGCCCTCCTCTAAGAACGGATCAGACTTGGAATTACGAACATTCTTCTGATTGATTAACGGTCCGGGTACTAATAACCAATTCGGAAGACTAATACCGGCAGGCGATCTGCGATTGTGCACAAACATACGTTCATGTGGAGTGACATAAGTAGAGGTGCATAGAAGTGACCGTACCGCGTGAAGCGCATCCGGGAGCACCTGTTCCCACTGCTCTGTACTCAGCCCTCGGTTTCGCAAACTGAGAGAGATTGTTTTCCACAGTGTACCGTCCAAACGCTCTACCTGTCCATTTCCTTGAGGATTATATGAAATAGTTTTACTGGTGGCAACTCCTCAAAAGTGGAGGAAAGCTTTAACATCAGCAGACATGAATCATCATCATGAAGCACAAGTCTGGAGCCAGACAAAGTGCCAAGCAATATGAAGCAGGAAAAGCAGATAAGCAAGCGCGTGGAAAAGGGAAAGTAGGCAAGCGGAATACGCAAAAGCAAATGCACAAAAAGCAGCTTGTTTTTGTAGTTTCACTGCATGCGATTTTTTGGGTTTTTTTGATTTGTTTTTTTGTTTTTTATGTAAAATAATACCGAATAAAAAAATTATGACACACATAATAAAATACACTGGCAGACATAAAAGAAGGCCCTCGGTCAGAGTGGATATAGGATGGCATACCAAAAATTGAAAATAGTTCGATAAAACGGGAAATAATTGTGGGACTGGTCATATCTGCACAGGGAAAGCAAAAGGGAAACGTGAAAATTCATCGATTACGGTCAGTAAATAGTGATTGCGTGTGGAAGATGGAATAGGTCCTTTAAAATCGACGCTAAGGCGCTCGAACGGTTTGGTTGCTTTAATCAGAGGGTCATTAGTGGGATAGTAGAACTTTGGTTTCAACTGTGAGCAAACAGTACATTGTTGAATGACAGCTTTTACATTATCCTCGGAGAAAGGTAGATTTTTCGATTTCACAAAATGGAACAAGCGAGTGATGCCAGGTTGGCAGAGTGAGTCATGAATGCTTTTTAAATGTGTGAGAGATTGGATGCTCGAACAAAAACCTCGAGATAACGCATCCGCTACCGTATTACTTAGACTAGGACGATAGACCACGTCATATGGGAACTGGGAAAGCTCTGTGCGCCAACGTTGGATTTTATCGTTCTTAATTTTGTTTGCAGTTTTGGAATTATACATGTAGGCGACAGAACGCTGGTCTGTGATCAACTTGAAATGGCATCCGATGAGATAATGCCGCCACTTCCGGATAGCTTTGACGATCGCACATGCTTTCTCTACCGCCGAATGATTGCTTTCACAGTGAGATAGAGTTCGAGAGAAAAAGGCTACCGGGCGGCCGCTTTGGTTAAGGGTTGCAGAAATGGCTGTCTGAGGCGTCGGTTTCAACGACGAGAGGGACATTACGATCGATAGAAAGCAGAGATGTTTGAACCAATTCAGATTTTATTGTGTTGTACGCCTCCATAGCCCTGCCTGACAGAGGGAATGTTTGATTGTGAGTCAGATGATGGATTTTGTCGGAAAGCTTTGAAGACCACGGGGACTAATATGAAAACATACCGACAACCCTTTGTTGGGCTTTCGAATCGGTTGGTGGAAGCTTCAGCAGCGCTTTGAAGCGTTCTGGATCCGGTTTTACTGTTCCTGCTGACACTTCGTATCCAAGTAATTTGATTTGTTCGATACCATAAACGCACCTGTCACGATTCAAAGTTAAACTATACTTTTCCACCACCTGCATAAACTTGCTCAAATTAATATCATGTTCTTTCTTATCCGCTCCGCAAATTTTGATGTCATCAATGTAAACGTAGTGCCTTGAAGTCATTCAGTACAAATAAATTCATTCATAACCCGTTGAAAACAGGTGACCCCGTTCGTAACACCGAATGGTATGCGTTTGAAATGTTACAGGTTGCCACATGCTTCAAACGCGGTGTATTCACGTTCATTGTCTTTTATAGGGGTCTGATGATAAGCACTTTGAAGATCCACTGCGCTAAAGACACGGTAATGAGAAATCATAGAATCGAACAAACCAGACAAACTCAAAACTTTTATTCATTTTCTGTCGCCTTCTGTGTACAAGCTTATATCTGCCGTAGCCACTCTTCAGTCAGTATACGTGCAACCAAAAAACGAAGTGTTCGCACGACAATTTTTTGTCGACCTGCAAATAAGCACAAACCGAAAATCTCGACCAGTTTGTTCAGAGATTGCACACACTCGCTAAAGACTGTAATTTCAAATCTGTGAGCGAAACTGAAAACCAAAACGATGCAATGCGTGATGCGTTTATTTCTGAATTGCTCTCAAATCCTATCAGGCAACGTTTGCTAGAACATAAATTTCTCGATCTACAGACAGCTTTCGATCAAGCAAAGTCGTTGGACTTGGCTCAGCGACAGGGTAATTCATGTGCATCGTCAGCTCCTACCCTTACTTGCAAAGCATCTCCCTAGGAAACGATAGACCTCGATACCGCTAAGTCGGATACAACCTTGGCAACTGCTCACTCAAGGCTTCCAGGTAATTATTTTCATCGGTGGATATGATCAACATCCACATCACAAATGCTCTGCTGGAGAAGCCGTTTGCAAATCATGTGGCAAGAAGGGACATTTCATCAAAGTTTGCCGTTCTACAAACACTGCCAAAAATAATGCTTGCGCATTTCTTGCATCAGCCATTGCCACAGCTGCCGTGCCAACCAGTCTAAAGAAAGCAATCACTACAATCCTTGTCAATGGTTGACACCGGAAGTTCCGAAAGTTGTCTCTGAAGAAATCATACGTGAACACAAATGGCCGGTACTCAAGTCTAAAAATCAAATCGTTCTGGCTTCTACATCAATGACAAGTACTACCAAAGGTCACTGTTTCGTTTCCATTAACCGTAAAAACAATTCTTACAATAATGTTAAACTATTGATTTTTCCTGGCCTTTGGGCTGACGTATTATTAAGTCATGACTTTCTTCAACGGCATCAGATGGTCGAAATTCCTTTCGAGGGAATTCAACCTTCTTTTTCCTTGTGTAGCCTCTCTGTTTTCTATCGATCGTAATGTCCCTCTCGTCGTTGAAAACAGAGAGGCTACGCGACGAAACTCTTGACCAGTTTATGCAGAAACTGCATAATTTTGCAAAGGATTGTAACTTTAAACTCGTTAGTGCTGAACAAAAATCAACAAGATGCCATTCGGGACGCTTTCATAAGCGGGCTTATGTCTAACGCCATTCGTCAGAGGTTGTTGGAAAACAAGACACTGGATGTACGGAGTGCTTTCGACCAGACTAAGGTCCTCGATTTGGCCCAACGACAAACTCATTCGTTTATCCAGCCTGCACCTAGTAATTACGGTGCTGCTGCAATCGATGCGTCTCACGCCACTACGGATTCAACTCCGTTCAATTCTGAGACAACTCTGGCTACCACACGTTCCAGTTGTTTCTTTTGCGTTTACGATCGACATCCACGCTCGAAATGCCCCGCTAGGGATGCGGAGTGCAAATCATGTGGCAAGAAAAGTCATTTTCAAAAAGTATGCCGTTCTACAAACAAGGCAAAACACACTGCTTCGGTAATTCCTTCTCTCACCTCGACGATTATCAACGCTGCTAGGCCGGCCGGTCTTAATAAAGCAATTACCGGAGTTGTCTTCAACGGTATAGCTTTACACGCGCTGGTTGATACGGGTAGCTCTGAAAGTTACATCTCCGAAAGTGTCGTTTGTCAACACGGTTGGCTTATCCTGGAATCGAAAAACCAAATTGTGTTGGCTTCTACGTCGATGATAAGCAATACAAAATGTCATTGTTTTGGATCCCTCGTCCATAAAAGTACTCGTTACAACAATGTGAATCTTTCTATCCTTCCTGATTTACGTGCCGATGTGTTGCTGGGAGATGATTTTCTTCAGCGCCATCAAGCTGTTGAAATAGTATTCCAAGGAAACCAAGCCCCGATACTACATTAACTCCTGTCCCACTTTTCCCTTATCTGGACCTGGGCAACCTGACAGTATCTTGGCCCACATGCAGTCTCTGACTGTGTGGCACTTTGCCTGGATCAGGCTTGTGCTTTCATACTATACCATCTGGACCTATCATGTCGTCCGATATGCACCAAGTCCCGAAAATACTATCATATTGACGAAATTTCCATTGGAGCTGAAGTTGCCAAGCTACTGAATGCGGTAATAATCGAACCTTCTCAGTCGCCTTGGCGTGCCCAGGTGTTGGTCACAACATATGAACGACAGAAGAAACGTATGGTCTTTGACCATAGTCAAACAATCAACCGATTCACATATCTGGACGCCTACCCCTTGCCGCGAATTGATGACATGATCGAAAAGTTTTCACAGTTTGGTGTTTTTAGCACCTTAGACTCGAAGAGGGCATATTATCAAATTCCTGTAAAGGAGAATGAGCGCCAGTACACTTCATTTGAAGCATGTGGTAACCTGTTACGTTCTTGATATGGAGCTAATATTGCACCTGGATATGCTTCTCACGATATTGCCCAACCGACTATTGAGAGAGGACGAAGGATTCAGAGAAGTTCATATGGCAGCTCACTTCCAATAATGACAAACATGGTTTACTCATCCTAAATACACCCCGGATAATCCCTTAGCATCGCGATCGTCGAGGATATCCAATTCACAATAAGAATAAACACTTGGCAGTGGTGGTTGCTTCTCTGCAGCTTTCCACCGAAAGAAATTTTGGACGCTCGATTGGCTCGTTCGCCACTTACTGCCCTATGCAACTGAACTGAACTGATTTGAACTGCTTATATAGGCATAGAATGTAAAAAAACAATAACCTTGGAAAATAGCACATTAAAACCGCGTCAGTATCAGTATCAGTATCACAAGGCGATAGTCGACCAAGTCGAAACGAGTGCCCAGATTCTTTCGGAGGTGTGCTTGAAAACACCCACCACTACCAGGATTGATTCGTAAGTAACACAGGCGTGTGTAACTGTGAATGGAAGATGGGAGATGTCTCATCACCGAAAGGTGAGAGAGTTATGCATGTTGCATGTCCAATCGAATGAAAAGACGATGGACAGCAGTTTATTTCCACAAATGCGAAAAAATGAAAAAGAAACTCTTTTTTGTGTTTCAAAAAATTTTTCGAATATTTTTGTGTTTTTTTATCATAAAAATGAGGGATTTAGTCTTAAGGGTAATGCTCCGGGAAGAGCACCTGCCACCGTTCGTCCAGCCCATGTTTGAACGCAATTACTGAAGTTGCCAAGATTAGTTCTGCGGGAAGTGAGTTCCACGCGTTCACTATACGGATGCTAAAGAAGTGCGTTCTGGATTCGAGCCTGGTGTGCTGTTTACATAGCTTGAGACTGTGCCCTCGTGTACCAACCAAAGGAGAGAACCGAAAGAAGTCATCGAATTCGAGACAACTTAATCCTTTGACAACCTTAAAGGTCTCTATAAGATCCCCCTAAGTTGCCTCCTCCTAAGTGAGAAAAGTCCTAGTGTTAATAGACGATTTTCATAATTGGTGTATGCTAACCCCTCGATCATGCGAGTGGCCAGCTTCTGTACCTTTTCTAGCTGCACTATATCCTTCTGGTAATACGGCTTCCAAGCCTGGATACAGTATTCTAAATGTGGCCTTACTATTGCCTTGTAGAGGGGCAATAGCACCTCAGCTTTTCTGCAAGTGAGGGCTGAACGTAGTCGAAAGAGTTCCCTCCTGGACCTTTGAGCTGCAGCAGAACATTGGTCAGCCCACTTAAAGTTTGCGGAGACTACGATTCCTATGTCCTTAGTAGACTTTACCCTACGGAACTCCGTGTGAGCTGAGGGCGTAGACACAATCATGTTGCCTGCTAGTGTAGAGAGCAAGTGACTCTTATCTAGGTTAAGGGGAAGGTCCCACTTACCCGCCCATGCTGTTACAGCTTCCACATCACTTATCAGATCGGAGTTATCCGACCTACCGACAATTTTAACGTCGTCAGCAAACATATAACAGGGTGAGCGCAGTTGGCTGGCTAGATCATCAATGAAGATGAGGAACAGCAACGGCCCCAAGACTGAGCCCTGGGGAACCCCACTCGTTACATGCGCACTTGCGGAGTAAGTATCATCTACCCTGACAGTAAAGGAACGGTCGCTAAGGAATGCTCGAATCCAGCCCAGAAGGTTCCCTGATACTCCTATGGCTGAGAGTTTGAGAAGCAAGAGCCTATGGTTGACTGAATCAAAAGCCTTACTAAAGTCGAGATAGAAGACTTCTACAGCAATACCATCATCCATTCTCTTAGTAACCTCATTTAGAAAGCTCAACAAATTTGTCAGACATGACCTACCTTTTAGGAAGCCGTGTTGTGCGCCATTCAAAAGAGAGTGTTTGGTTAGATATCCACATATTTTATCGCGGATCAATCTTTCCATAACCTTACATAGTACACTAGTGAGGCTAACCGGGCGGTAATTTTTGACCGCCGAGGAAGCTCCTCCCTTATGGATAGGCACTACAACGGCTGTTCTCCAGTCCAAAGGAAGGGTACCCTGACTGAGGGATGATGTGAAAAGTTCTGTGATCGGCACAGCTAATATAGGCGCTAGCAGTCTGATCATTCGTGGATGGATGCTATCGGGCCCTGCCGACTTGTTGTAAGCTAGGCTGGCCAATATATTCTCGACATTGTGTATCTCGAATGTAAGGTCAGTGCAAAGGGGGCGATTAGCGAGTACACATTGAAGTGATGGCGCAGAGACGTTCGAGTTATAATCTCGGCGTTGTACTCCTTGAAAATGCGAGGAAAACAATTGAGCCTTTTCAGTGCTTGCAATGACGGCTGAGCCATCGTCCCTTCTCAAGGTACCTACACCTTTTCGTGTTGACCCTTTAGATTGAACGTAGCTGTAGTAACGTTTCGGATGAGTATGGGCCTCTTGAGCGAGTCTCATTTCGAAAGAAATCTTTGCTCCACGTATCTTGGAAACAGCTATGTTTCGCGCTTCTTTGTAACGGGCCCAGGTCCCACATGAGGGAGTAAGCTTATAACGCCTCCATTTTGCGTCGCGGTGACGTACGCTACGGGAAACTGAGGCTGACCACCATTGAGGTTTACCTTTTTTGCGAACGGGTAAGAGAGGAGCGAATCGATCCTGAAGTTGAAGGATGTTTTTCTTGATCTGCCCCCACATCCCATCCACATGGTTAATGTTTTGCCATGGGAGTAGCGCGGCTGCCTGTAATAGGGAAGCAGGGTCGATCCTATGGAAGCTTCGAGACATCTTAAGTGGGGGGTTACCAAATGACAGACGTAACTCGGATAGTTAGGAATTGGCTACCAAATGTTTACGTACCTGGTGCCGAATGATTTTTCCAAGCACTTGCAAAGAATGCTTGTCAGGCTTACTGGCCTATAGTTGCGTACATCAGAAATGGGACTCTTTTTGTATACGGCTATTATCGCCGCTCGTTTGCAATCATCCGGTAGTATACCCTAAATTAAGGTAGCTTCGAAAAGATTTCTAATTGCAAGGCTAACTATATTCGCGAGCGGTTGAAGAATAGCCGGATGTATACCGTCGGGGCTAGCTGACTTAGTTTTATCCACCTGCGACAGAACTGTGATGACCATTTCCTGATTAACCTCCACCGAGCTAAAGGGAGGTGCTCTGCACTCATGAGTTTTTAAACAGGTACATGAATCGCGCCGATAAACACTGCAGGAGAATGAATGCAACGCATCTGCTTTTTCCAGTGCAGTCAAAGCCGTATTGCCATCGTCCAGTATTAACGTACCTATTTCTTCTCTTTATGATCGCTTGGACTGAACATAGCCATAAAAAGCTTTCAAGTTAATCTTTGCTTTTTTGGCAAGTCGGGATTCGAAGTCCCTTTTAGCTTTCCTTTGCAGCGCAACAGCTGAATTTCTGGTCTGTATGTACTGCAGTCTAGATCTGTGAGTTCCACAGAATTTGTAAGCCCTCCAGCTACGGTCACGACATCTAATAGCCTTGCGAATAGACGCGCTCCACCAGGGTGGTTTTCCTCGCGTTCTCACTGGTTGTAAAGGAGCAAAATTATCCTGTAGTTGTAAAAGGTGCCCTTTTATAACATTCCACCTGATTTCTACACTAGGTTCTAATTCGTCTGGTTCCCAACTTAGATTCATTGCTACAGTTTGTAGTTGGACGATATCCATTCGACCAAAGTTGAGAGACATCTTTACTCTGGGACTAGGATGCACTAAAGTCCAGTCAAGAAGAATTACAGGACTCGATGGACCTATGAGAATAAAGGGCGAAAATATACGGTAAATATGAAGCAATAAAAATGGTTTTCGCACCAAATAATTCAAATCTATGTCAACATGTCATAAACCTTCTAGACCTTATTTTTACATTGGGTCCTAATGCTAGTAATGTGAAAGTCATAGCACCCCTTCCTGGTTGTGACCATAACATGGTCACGTGTCAACTTCATTTTTGTGAGAATCGGACCTCCATCAGCAAAGCTAATGGTCGTCTCTATGTTGATTGGACAAAGTTTTCGACTCTAATTAGAAACTCTGATTGGACTGACTTCTTTATATCTCCGGATTTTAACCTTATCTCTTCAATATTCCATAAGAACTTATCTAAATGTCTCGTAACTGCATCAACTCCTCGGAAAACTAAATCAATTAAACTTGATAAAATAAACCTTCTTGAAAAAAAGATAGCCCGTCTTTCTGCTTTTGTTAAACCACACACCAGACTTTTATTCATTTTTACGTCTCAAGGAACTTCTTAGCTCTTTTACAACGATCAAATTACAATTCATCGAGAATCAAGAAAGAATGGCCTTGAACAGTGCTTCGAAGACCAAGTCTTTGAATAATCTAACGAGATCTCGATATAATCTAAGTAAACATGAAATTTCTACACTTGTGTTCCCCCATGATGATGTGGAATCATCCACATCAGATTCTTCAGAAATAAGTATGCTATTTTTAAACTATTTTAGCCAATCGTTCAATACCACCATATACCCTATTCCAGGTCAAAATACTGGGATAAGGTTATTGTCACAAACGTTGTGTCCTCTGATTGGTTGATTATTTGATTGGCTCTGGTTCACCAGAGCTATTGCAGTCAAACCTTTGGATATTTGGGATTGGACGACAGGTCAATGTGGTCGTGGTGCAGTGGTTAAATTACCTTAATCACTATATAAATCTTCCGTTACCTATGTCAGACCCTTCAAAAAGTGTCTGTAGTACAATCATCACGCCTTCATGCAAACAACTGCTGCGTTGTCATCAGCAACCAAGCCTTATTACTTGTAGTTTGTTAGTAAGCACATGCAAAAAACTTTTTTAATAATTATTTAAGATTTAGGAGGTAGTGGTTTTAACTTCTACTACCCAAACTGTAATTAACCCATTTTAAACAATTACTGTCGTATTCGTTAAAAACGTGAACCTTTATCGTTTATTTTTCCGATATTCTATCAACTTTATGTTTTAAATAAGCTACCATGTGTACAAATGTTATCAAACTATTTTTTTACGGTTGTTGACACAAAAAATTTTTTTATTTATGTTTGACCTTAACATTTGTATAATTACCGTTTTATTTGATGTACTTATTCATGAAAACAAATGATCATGCATGGCATGACTTGGTGTATCCAAGAATATACATTATTATTATTATTATTATTATTATTATTATTATTATTATTATTATTATTATTATTACTATTATTATTATTATTATTATTATTA
>JACCGJ010020072.1:0-10542 GCA_013407085.1 Atriophallophorus winterbourni
TCGAGGTTTTTAATGGTCTAAAAAGCAACAAGCTTAACAACAACCATAGGATGGTAAAAATTGAAATTTAAGTGTATAAACAATATAAGAACATAGATTAAACAGTATCTACGTGTCTGGAACGAAACAATGCAATAAAAATTCGTATTTCGGAATATGTATTAAAGTCAGCAACTGGCTAGTGCGCCGTGAGGCAAACGGTTGAAGGTAAATTGTTTCAAGTAAAACAGACACGGACAGAGTAAAAATACCTTCTACAGTTCAGACGGGAATGGGGTACGACCAGCACATATTCATGGGTACGATAATTCCTCGTATCACTTCGCGTGAATAAATCCTGTAAGGGATGTTTCGGGGTATGGAATGTTTTGTAAAGTAAGATAAGGTCTCCCCTGATTCGTCGATAGGGAAAATCGACAGATTCAGTTGAAAGCTAATCCTTTCCTTAATATGGTTGTTTCGGATGGCGAAACTAGTTTTTCTTTGAGACGGTGATAGATTCGCTGCATAATTCAACATCCCTCTTGAGCCACGAATACCCATAACTTGCACGCCGTATTCCATGACTGGTCTCAAGTATGTATTCATGATCCTGGGGAATATCTTGGGCGAAAATTTCCCAAATACACGTGTGAGTAGATTTAGAACACGTGTTGCTTTTTTAAAGGCACTGTTAGTTTGAAGTGATGTTTTTAAACTGGAGCATATCCAGACACCCAAATCTTTTTCTTCACTGCAATTTTCAAGGACATGCGAACCTATGTGATATGTGAACTCTACTCGATTCCCCACTTCCATGATTCTGCATTTTTTGAAGTTAAACGTCAGTTTGTTCTTCAACGCCTAGCTGTGAAGCGTATCAAGATCCTTTTTGTAATAGCAGACAGTCTTCTGGACTACGAATGCTGCGCCAAATCTTTATGTCGTCCGCAAATAACGAAATGTTACATCGAACAATTTCCGGTATTTCATTGACATAAACCAGAAAGAGGATCGGACCAAGGACTGAGCCTTGGGGAACTCCGCTAGTTGTTGCAATTGGTTTGGATAATGCACCATCAACACGTACCTGGTTAGTGCGATTTGTTAGGTAGTCATTTAGCCAATTCAGCAACTTTCCATTGATACCAAGCCGTTCAAGCTTCTGCAGTAGTAGGGAATGGTCAACACGATCGAATGCTTTTGAAATATCCAAGTAGCACGCGTGTATTGCTTGTCCTTTATCTACCGATTTTGTTCAATCATCTAGCGTTACCAGTAAATTAGACAAACAGGAATAATTTCGTCTGAATCCATGCTGGTTCCTCGAAAGCAACTGATTATTCTCGAAGTGTTTCATTAGATCGTCAACAATGAGTCGCTCAAGTAATTTTGAAATCACTGGTAACAGAGTAACGGGTCGGTAATTGGAAACATCGGAGCGATTTCCACCTTTGTAAATTGGAGAAATTATTCCTCGTTTCCAATCTGTAGGAATCACTCCGCTTGCCAGTGTTTGCTCGAACAAATAAGTGAGTGGTTTGTATAGCAAACTCGCAAATTGCTTCAATATTTTCGGGGTTATTCCGTCGGCCCCAGAAAACTTTCCGGTTCTAAGATTAAATAAACCTTGGAGGACGCGTTTCTCAGTGACACTTATTTCACTTAGGACAACCGTGTTTGAAAGTGTTGGATTTGGGCTGTTTATTGCATGTTCTAACGCGTTGAATACCGATGAATAAAACGTGGCTAAAGCATCAGCAGTTTCTGCTGCAGTTGTTGTTGGTCCAGCTGATGTGTTCACGGACGCTACTCCAGGCTTCACCTTAGCTTGATCGTTAACCATACGATATAGTATTTTATGGTTTCGCTCCATCGGGTAAATATCGAATACAAAATAAACTCAAGCCCGTTAGGGTTAACTCTGGTCAGATGTGAGGCATGCTACACGAGGAACATACTGAACTCTACGTTCAGGAGTTGTCGTGTAAATAATCCCGAACCGTCAAACATAAAATAATTTCAATGTAGAACTCGTTGAAATCATTTACAATGAAAAATTTCGTGGCTTTGCCGTACTCTTATAGCTTTCAATTAAGTTAATATGCTGATATTTAAAACAGTCTTCATAAGATACTTAAGGTGGCTAGCGTCATGTTATTTTCTTTAAAAAATGTTTTTTTCAAGTTTTTTTCAGAAAATGATACTTTGATGTCTATTTTATCCGATACCATAATTTATTTTGTTCAAAAATACTTATTTTTCTGAACATAAAGGAGTTTTTGAAGGACTGGTTTGAAATATGTTTTTCCTGAGTCGCCAGATGACCCGTAATACGCCGACTTTCAACACATGGTTACGGGCAGTTTTGCTGAGAAACACCCGCCATGGTGTATACTGATTGGAATGTCAAGAAACGTGCTTGAAAGTAACCTATTTCCCACGTGGAAAAGTTCATTCACAAAAGCAAATTTGGCTCGAAAAGGGATAGCATTTTTCATGCAGAAACGCGTTCTCATTGGCCCACAGCTTCGGCGTCAAACTTCAAACTCATTTTTCTCAAACGTTGAATTTCAGTCGCGATGTGCATTCTGCTTTCGGAGATTTTTGTAATAAAAACCTTGAGATAACAAAAATAAAAATAAAGATGTGTATGTAAAACTTGCCAAGGAGTGCAATAAAAGTGATTTCAACAGTGTATCGTTTTTAGTTTTGGACCTATGTTGGTTGTAAGTGCGCTTTTTCTCACGCAAACCTTTTATGAATATGTTTCTCGCATGCACAACTACTCAAATACGGTTGACTAATTTCGTTTGCATCTTATTGCACCCTATACATTAAAAAATAATGTTGAACTACTTGCATTTATTATAACCATTTTTACTTGTCCACACTAAGATGAGCAAAATAAGTGTTTTTTCGAAATATTATTTTTATAAAAATAATTACCAAACCCTTGTTTTACAAAGAACATTTCAAATAATTTCATTGAATACTTTTCGAGATACAAAATTAAACGTAAAATCATTATTTTTCCATCCCGTTAGCCACCTTAATAGGAAAGAGTGACAGTAGTATTTATACGGAATCAAACGCTCTCGACTAGACTTGCGATCAGATTTGAACGATCCAGTACTGTGACGCAGACATTTTGCTGGAATCGAAGTGCACATCCCCATATAATCCAGTAACCTTTTGATCGAAAGGAATTATTATATATCCTGGTGGAGCCAGTTTGTAATCATCCATCTCCAGATACTTTATATAATTTGAGAGCAATTATCGATGGAAAGTCACACATTATAATAATACTAGTAATAATAATATATACTTGGTTGACCAAGGCATGCAATACATGAACTCCCATTGAGTTAGTACTTTTTGCTTCTAAAGCTCCTAGATTGCCTCGAAGTATCATGAAACTTATAAAAGCAAATCCTCAGAGATTTCCTGCAAACTTTCAACTTGCTTCAGGCAAAGAAAACATCCACAACGCACTGTTATGTTTTTTGGAAATCTTCGAAAGTGCTTTCCATAACTTCACAGGATCCTATCGCAAGAGGTGACGCGGGATTCGAGGTTCGCCACAAATCAGTCTGTAACTTCTACTTAGAAGTGATTTATACTAATTGATGCGCTCAAAAACGATTTTCAACGGTCACGAGTTGATACCCGGGGTCTGGTCTGTAGGCTTATTCAAATGCTGTACATACCGTGATAATTTATCCTTTGTTATAATAAAAGATGGAAGCTGAATTCAGAAATTTACTTCCTAATTCTTCTTACTTAATAATCTAAGTCACCAATGGTCTTATTTGTTTCAGCACATTGTGAAATAAGACGCCGAATATACTTAATTGGTTATTCGTTGTGAAAATCTTGCTCACGTTGCTATTGATTACCATAACTTGCCCTTCGTGGGTGCTCTTCAATCGATCTAACTAAGTGTAGTATACACATTGAACGAACTATCGGTCAAGTATCAATCAAGATCGATCGTAAATGAATATTGCGATTATCGTTCACTGTACAAACTTTATGTTATTCATTCATTCCGTTAATACACGAGTTCAGTTACGGTTGTGTTCTATCGAACCAAACGGCTAGGCCAGTAGTAGTGGAAGATCGAGTTGCAATTACGTCTGAAACTGGAGGCAGAATAGACTGTTCTCTACTTTCATATTCATGTTTCAGATACTTCATTATTTTAAATTCTTCACCGGCTATATTTGAATTCATGTCGGTGTCGGATTTCAATTTTAATACAACTTTTGCTTGAAACTCATACTTTCTAGGAGAATGCAACTCATGTTTTGTGGAAGCATATTCTGTTTGAATCTTCGACTTCAATAAATCAAGTGTGACTGTATTATATGAATGAGACTGAAATTGTTTGAAGTTTGTCGCTGAAATGTCGACTGATTCTTTTGAACTTGAACTGTTTATTAGATGAACTGCAACCTTCTCTATGAACTGCAGCTGAATGTTGAACAATTCTTTAATGAGATATTTTAAATGTTTTTCGAACCCCGTCGCCAATATATATATATATATATTATATATATATATATATATATTATATATATATATATATATATGCACCAATCTGATACAGATATGGTGCCGTTCAACATAACCAATGAGATGTACAAAGCGAGAAGGGGTACAAATCGGGTGGAAACTGTGAAAAAACAGTGAGTGGGGAACAGTGGGCAATTTTTTTTGTCCATTTACAAACATCATTTTTTTGAAAAAATTTTTTTTTCAATAAAGTCACTGCCCGTTGTCCTATCTAAGGACATTGTATGATGCACAGGCAAAAACTGCAGTCATCAACCTATCAACGGGGTTATCGGGCTCTGAACTGGAAATTTTCCAGAAAAGGGCGTATGAACCGCTTCGTCGGTCACCGGCCACCGATAGGTGCGAACCTCTGTCGCTCCACTGCCTTGTGGGTAAGGCCGTCGCGCTAAAGGCTCGGGGTGGGACCCCCTAAACGAAATCTCCCCTACTTTGGTGTAGGCAACCGGGTAGTATCGTGCCTACGTTAATGATGACGATGATGACAATGTCGCATGCTCTCACTACGAATATTACTTTCGTCGCCAATTGTTATATCTGAGATGTGCTAATACTGACCAGGCCGTGGATTCGACAGAACACAACCCCAGCTGAACTCGTTTATTGACCGAATGAATGAATAACACAATGTCTGTACCGTGAACGATAATCACAATATGCACTAACGATTGATCTTGAGCGATGCTCGATCAATAGTTCGTTCATTGTCTATACGACATATAGATAGTGAGCGAAATATCTATAAAACAGATATAACAATCAGACATAACACTAAGGTAGGTACTAAGTGAGGTTGACTTACTCTGCTCTTCAATTTATCTGGTTGAAAACATATATTACTTATCAAGCGAATACTTAAGCACGATTCATTCTAAAGCCAACAATATATCTCTGACTTCATTACCTTACAGTAAATATGTGACACATTAAACATATATTCTCATTGAAAGGTTTTGCACTATCCGCAAATCCCCTGAAGCATTCAAGACAAGCATTCGCAAGGTGATCAGTGGTGATGTATTTAACTTATAACTTACTTAACGTCAATGGTGCGTGATCTGAATTTAAAATTTCACGAGTAATAAGCATGTTGAAATGTGTTAAATAAAATGTGCCACAACGTTCTTCAAATGGATCTGATATTCACTGATTTATGAAAACTCTCGTAAGTTGCTCTTTCAAGCGTATACCTTAAAATCGCGTGTTTATATTGAGGTAAAACATGTTCAAGGTAGATTATTTTATCGATATGCGTAATAGAATTTTATCTTAATCCATTATCTCGAACAAGCAACAGAGAAAGATAACGCATGATGCAAAGTTACAGTCTCAATATAATTCAAGTTGCTTCGTCTGAATATACTCATTGCAATTTCAGTAGAATGCAAAACGTTTATTCCATCGTGAAATCTGATACTTCGTGTACTTCACGAAACTCTTAAAAATACTAACATCTTCCTCGTCACGCCAAGATTACCCTTACTTGAAAATTCAAATAAATTGAAATTATCGAATTCTAATTCGAGGCGATAAGGAACTGTTACACTAGAAATAATTTACTATAAATAATTTAGAAAAAACGTGTTTGCTTTCAAACGCTTGAAAAAGATGAAAACACAGTGCTTTGCTTGTAAGCCGAGACCATCATATCAATGATGAGAGCGTTTGTAGAGCGTTACTCTAGTCGCCCTTTCTACACTTGAGTAAGTGCCTTTCGTCTGCTCGCAATGATGATCTTCCTAGATAAAAAAAATTGAATAAATATTTCCAATGATCTGTATTCTCATATTTATATTTTCCTTTCACGCAACTTTCTAGAAGTTTCTAAACATAGCAGTATCTTTGATAGCACATGATTCAGGACTATTAATGTTATAACGGCATAGGTGATGTTTGTATCCATGGCGTTTCCTTGTTCCAGAAATATATTTTAAGTTAACCGAAGCTTATAAATTACCACGGAAAGCTGAAAGGTATATTGTTTGAAAAAAAAATACTTACGATGATTATTTAGATTTCACGTTGTATATCGTTTTGTTAAATAAATTTTTAAAACCTCGCCCAATCATTTATTTAATTTATGTCATTGAGTCAAGTGATTAACAGTAGATGGTACAGGGTTCTGCTTAGTCTCTACAAGAACGTTAACAGTAGCATTCTATAATAGAGAAAATAAACTTACGCATTACATCGTGACTGCCATTGTACACTATTTCACATGCATCAATTAAGAGAATAATTTTTCTTTTATTCTCAAAATATCTTCTTTATCAAAATAAACGTTTAAGAATGCTGATCTGTAAAGTACTAATTTATAGCACACACAAATGTCAGTCAACACACTGTAGTTGATTAACTGCAGCCTTCTTAATTTTGATAATTATAACCAGCGGAATATCGTGTGCAGTTAAGGATCATGAACATACGCTATGGAGCTAACAAAAGTATTGCAGTTTAAAATACTACTACTTGTTATATGCATTAAAATAGACTTTTATGTTCCGCAAAATTGTGAGTTTCTTTAACACATATCTGAACTGAACTAACCGACTAACAGCGATGAGATTACCATGAAGAGAATGTTATTCTTATTCATATGAATATCTAATATTTTCAGAAAATACATATACCATTTCATTTAAGGTTATCCGACAACCAATTTTAAAGAGCATTTCTGATTCATATTTGTCACCGTTTTCCAATTTCTACTTGCAAACTCTGCTTCTAATCGTCAATTAGAGAACAGTGTTTACTCATGATGACAAATATTGCCGATCTTAATCAACGGTACCATGATGAATCTTCAGCCAAAAATTTCCGAAACGAATACGGATTACTGCCGTACAATAATTTTGTGTAAACCTCGGATTTTAGTAAAATAGTAATTTAATGAAATCTGAAATTGATGGAAATACCCTCAAACATTCGCATCTTAGTCTTGAAGACAGTTAAATTTTCGGATCAGTCTCTTCCAATAAAAGTCAACGATTGCCTTTCTTGAGGAACAGCTTGAGCCCCCACATAGCTTTGCTCGCATGAAAGTAAATATATTAATGTTAATTTACATGGTAGCCGTTTGCACCAAATCTTTGTTGTGACATCAAGCATTATCTTTTCTTGGTCCTGGTGCTCAGTTGTTTTCCCTTGCTCAAGTTCTATTTATAACAATTACACTTCCAAATTCGCTGAGCGTTCTTCATAATCCACCTAAGCTGTCTTCAGTTTCGCTGACTCGCCCTTGATGGTGCGCGCAATTTACTGGCCTATGCAAACCTGTTAGTAGCTCTAGCCACTTTAGGTCATATCTTTTTTGGTTGCAATGAGTCCCGCGGGACAAGATTAACAGGTGCAGCAGCATCTTAGTATGTATCTGGAGACTACAGATTCAGGCCAGGACACAACGTTACTATCAACTTACGCATCGTGTTTAGAATATTCCAATTCGTAGTAATTCAATCCGCTTCAACTGAATTTCTGGCATTTTACCAATGATAGAGCAGCCTGGATGCAGCAATTGGTCGATACTGATAAAACAGCAGTTAATTACTCCCGTTTGTAATAAAATCACTCAAAAACAGTACGTTTTGTGCAGAGCTTGAAGAAATATTTCACCGTTGAATCCAACGGAGCGGCGGAGTCTATCAATTCTCAGATAGTTTATCTAAGCAGTATTCGCCACCGAACATTGAACAAAAGATTGAAGCACGTACTGAAAAAAGCAATGTGCATCGTCTTTGCATTAATTGTCGCGAGAAAATGAAAACAACAATCTCTCGTTTGTATGCATTTGAGCAAGAAAATGCACTTGCTAATCAACACATTTATATGCTTATCGAGTGAATCTAAATGTTACAATGCGCGCTCTAACATCTTTATATTTGTCTGCTTCAGCCAATTTCCAGTCTTTGCTGTAACTTTCACTCACATTTGAATTCATATAAAATTCTTCGCTACTTCGTAACAATACAAATAAACACAATCTATTTCTTACAGTGAGCCAAGCATTTTATTTCCGTCAAGATCACCTGGACCAGTGGTCACCAATCCAGTAAGAAATGATAGATTTTTTCTCACACTTCATAATATGCACGAAGGCGAACGATATCTCTGAAGTTAAATTTGATTTGTTCATTTTTAACCCTCATATTGTCCGTAACTTTGTCACAGATCGCGCATCTTGCCGATTACAAGTGACGTCATTCAAGGCAGTGTTTTATATCCATCACCTTTTCTTCTATGTATAAACGTTGTACATGCGGACATAATACATATTTGATTATTCTTGTTTGTAGATGGCATGAATATAGTCATTTTATTCACATCTACTTCAAATTATTAGTCATTCATTCACTGTAGATGAATTAAAGTTCATGCCTTTAAGATGTAAAATACCTGATAGATCATTCCATCTCAATAGTGAGCGCATTTAAAGGATCGACTGCACACTTGATTTTGGATTAAGATATTCTGCATCGCTTACATTCAACGAGAATATAAATCACGTGATATCAGAGGTGAAGATGAGTGTAAATCTGATACATGAGTACTTTACTCTCCCACACTGTATGCTAGAACTTAATAAAATTTTCAATATAACTCTATTTGATTATAATAATATAACTAAAGCTTCCGACACGAGATTTCACTTCTCTAAATTGTCTGGTAAGCCTAGGATAGACGTCCCCCACATGTACGAACATAATCTAGCTGCGCGATTAGCAAAAGCCTTCACAGCCGAGTTCGGCAAGACAACCACACTCGAATCTGCTTCAGAAAACTGGGAATTGATAAAAAAAACTGCATATGCTGAGTCGCACTTTCCACTTTCGGTCCGAAGAAAGCTCGAACGAGCGACTGATTCGATGCAAAAGCTTCAGAGATGACTGCTATGTTGGATGAGAAACGGCCAGCATTGTTGAGTTTCAACGGTAAGCCAACAGATGGTAACTTACGACTTCTAAGAGCCGTTGGAAATAAGGTACAACAGATTGCAAGGCGATGTGCAAATGACTAATGGACAGAAATCAGCCTTAGTATCCAAAAAGATGCGGATACTGGAAATTTTCACAGATTGTATGATGGGATCAAGAGAGCCATTGTTCCAAATAAACTTAAAACGGCTCTCATTAAGTCTGCATCTGGTGACCCGATTGATAAAAAAACTCAGCAGATGTAAAGATGGATAGAGCACTTCTACTCTCTCTACTCTAGGGACAGTACGGTTTTACCACATGTATTTCAAAATGTCGAGCGGTTGCTGACTATTGAATATCTAGATACTCCCCCTAATCTTGAATAGCTTAATAAAGCAAGTTACCGCTAAGCGAATGGGAAGGCCCCTGGTGACGACGGAATTACACATGAGCTCATCAAATGCTGTAGAGCAACATTATTACAACTGTTCCACCATTTGCTTCTTCAGTGCTGGCAGAAGGAGTGTGTCCCACAAGAGATGCGAGACACAAAGATCATAACGCTATGTAAGAATAAAGGAGATAGAGGCGAATGCAACAATTACAGAGGAATCTCCCTTCTGAATGTTGTAGGCAAATTGTTTGCTAAAGTCTTACAGATCCGGCTGCAATTTTTAGATGATAAAATTTACTCCGAAGCCTCAAGATTCAGATTCAAGATGCAAGATTTTTATGGTTGAAAAAGCAATTACTTTACAATAACCATGCAGTTGAACTATAGGTACAAGTGTATATGTGTATATGTGTGTAGAAAAATGTCAAAATCAAATAATTCTGGTAACGATAGATTATAAATAGTTCGGGGCATAATTTGGATTGGCTCTCAGGAAATCGTCTAGTTTTAATTCAAATATAGAAAAAGTGTTTGAGCTTACCAAATCGGCTGGCAGGGAATTCCAAGCGAAACAAATACGCACATAATAAAAATACCTGCGGCAGTTCTGATTGGAGTGGGGTATTTCCAACTTGCAGTTGTGACCGCGGTTGTTGCTGGATGTTCGTCGGTGAA
>JACCGJ010020077.1:0-13385 GCA_013407085.1 Atriophallophorus winterbourni
TATTATTATCATCATTAATATTATTATTAATAATTTGAGGTCAACTACTTGAAAATTACGCTGCAATCCGTCCTTCATACAACTGATTTGTCCACTGGATAAAAATGTCGACCAAATCTTTAAAGCTTGATGCACTTTCAGATTGTCAACAATTTTAGGCAACTATATTTAACCCAAATTTTTCAAATCTATTTTAAACATTTTTATTTGAAAATTTGATATTTCTAATTCACTAAGGAACTACATGTTAAACATTTTGTAGTGGATATGGTACCGATTAAGAAATATCAGAAAAATGTACAAACTCATGGATCGTTAGGCTGTGTATTGAGGTTGTATTAACAAACAATAATAATTCCAATTCAGTATTTCACGAGAAAATTTATTGTTTAAATACATCTGGGACGGGATTAACTATGAAGTAGTTAGCCGTTAGTACACGACAGAAATATGAAGTTTACATAGAAAACAGGCATTCAATGGCAGACGGGGAGGGCGCGCGGAAACATCTGTGTATTATTCGAAAGCAATAATCGGCATAAACGATGAACGAACATCAATATACAAGTGCTACTAAACTGTTCGTCGAGAGCATTTGAAGGTTGAGCAGAGGCCCGATATTAGTCGAAGTAGTGAGAACGTGTTTCTGGCCAATAAACCAGTATGGTAGAACGTGTGTCTAATAATAGACAAGGAAGTTTCAAGCACGATACGATTATGAGTGAGATGGTAGACAAGAGAGCGCTGGCAGTGAAATTCTTAGATGAATGTTTCTCGTGTGAACGAATCCAACATTTTATCTCTTATTGTATGTCAGCATTTCCATTTGTTAATAAAATGCGTCCCATTGAGAGATTTTTAAATTTAGAGTTGGATCGCGAAATGTCATTTAGGAAGGGCAAATTGTACGTTAGCAGATGCAGCATGGCTGCTAGGACGTTAGTTGCTTTGCTGAGAATCGCATAAATTGTCGTGGTCGAAAGCATGAAATGCGATTTTCCTTGCACAGGCAATGCTCCGTTTACAAATGAAATTGGCTTTCAAAACAGCCTGGTATCCGCAAAGTGTTTCTGTTGAAATGCGTCCGGGTAATAATGTCACTCTAATGACAGTGTATCAGGTTTGTCTTCATTTCATTTTGGTTGGTCTGCGAGTAGAAACTTCTTGGATCATCATTTCTAGAGAAGGATGGACCTGATTCCCGGAGTGATGTAGTGATGGACCTCTACTTTCAAGGCTAGCCTTGTCAGCAGTCGACACTCATGTTTTTGTTGTGAAGGAGCTCAATCAGCATTGTATCCCTTCTACTTTTGATCCAGACGAAGAATAAATATTTGTTATCTTCTTGAGGTATGTATGATTGAGCGAAGTTAAACCAGATCGCCAAGCCCGAACATCGATTCTACGGATTTCCCACTCTGTAAGAGATATGAAGTTTTATTTCGTCAGCAAGGTTAACGGATATTTCTGTAGCAACCTGTAATTTCACTTTCTTTCCAATTGTATTTTCGTTTCCCTCGATGCTTGCTTTAATCAACAATTTGTACATACTTATCTTTGTATCATTTTCACTCATTAACTTAGAAGTTATCGTTTTGTTCCGATAATCGATATTGCCATATCGATCTATCGATTTCTTCTTGTCCTATTCACTCATAGACTATTGATCTTCTGTTTCGTTAAATGAGTTGTCGTTGCTCATCCTTTGTATCGCATTCTGTAACTAATCATTAATTAACAATATACTTTGGTCTGCGCGTCTCCTGGTTCTGCTATTGTTCGTGGTGCTGCACAGCTGGTTGTTCGTGAATCGAAACGGTTAGCGGCAAGATTAACGTGTCACCGGATCTTCAAGCATTACGAATTATTCGTCCCTGATTGACGTGACACAGCAGTTTTGAAGTTGAATCAATTTGTGTGTGTGAATAATTGTACCGGACACTAAACCGTCACTTTCCGTGAGTTCGTCCTTTCGTATTTCATTCAATATAACATTTACTGTTGCAACTTGCACATATCCACTACAGAATTGGTGAGCCCGCTTTTCATTTCTCGCTCAGAACTCCCATATATTTTTTCCCAATTTTGCCATAATGTCTTTCGAACCTACTGACACGTCCGATTCTCAATTGAATGTTTTTGGAGGCAACACTCCAGCTGTTGACCCAGCAAACCCACACATTTAGTTCATCCAGCTCGTAGGAATGTTTCGTTTTAGACGCATTGCTAAACAAGAAACTATGTTTTCTTTCGTGCAATATCAGCTGCCGTCGTATATATCGAAAGAAGTTTTAGACGTTCTTGGTCTGATGCCAGTAAATTCGCCCTACGACACCCTCAAAGCCACTGTTCTTAAACGCACTATGGCTTCTGACGAGGCGAGGTTAAAACAATTGCTCACCGGGGTAGAGCTCGGGGATAGAACTCCGTCATAACTTCTACGAGACATGCGTTCTCTCGTGGGTAACTCAAAGCTGGATGATTCCGTATTGCAACAACTCTGGTTGAATTGTTTACCAGCCAGTGCTAAATCTATCCTTGCAGTATCTGTCGATTAAGTTGGTCTGGACACTCTTGCGGAACTTGCCGACAAAATCCACGAAAATTCAGGCGGAACTAACGTTAATCAGGCAGCCAAAGCGAGTTACATATCAGAGCTAGAAACCTTCATAGCAACGTTGAGCAAAGAGCTCTCATCATTACAGTTCACAATCTCTAACATGGAGCGTTCTAAAAACTCCCGATCCTTACTTCGTCATCGATCCAGAAGTAGAAGTCGCTCTCGTCCTCGCAATACCAACTGGTTTTGCTATTACCATCGCCGTTTCGGAGACGCCGCGCGTAACTGCCGTCCAGGTTGTAAACACCCTAACCCACTCAGAGCCACCAAAGTCGGGAAACCAGCTTGCCAGTCAGTAATGGCGACGGCTGCTCCTGGCAAACCCACCAGTCGCCTTCTGTATGTATATGATGCGTCGAATAAACTTAACTTTCTCGTGGACACTGGTGCCGAAGTTAGCGTTATACCGCGTAGCAGCGAAACACGTGACTTACGTCCATCAGGCATCACACTGCACGCGGCTAACAAATCGAAAATTTTGACTTACGGTGAGAAACTTTTGAAACTCGATCTCGGACTTAGACGTGAATTCCCTTTCGTCTTCTTGATAGCCGATGTTCAGAAACCTATCATCGGTATCGATTTTTTTGACGAAATACGTTCTCGTAGTCGATCTCCGACACCGACGGCTACACGACAATACTACGTCATTGAACGTGTCCGGTAAACTATGTTCCATCATCTCACCCAGTCCTCGCATATTCGTGCCGAACAGTGACACATACAGCGACATCCTGCGTGAATTCCCGAACTTGACACGCGTATCGCCATACTCGGAGGCTCCCACCCACGATGTTCAACATCACATCGTTACTAAAGGGCCTCAGGTTTTTGCCAAAGCTCGAAGGCTGCCACCAGAGAAATTTAAAGCAGCAAACGCGAGTTCGAACATATAGCTGCTTTGGGCATAATTAGACCGTCAACCAGTCCGTGGGCATCGCCGTTACATATGGTCGCCAAGAAGAACGGCGATTGGAGACCTTGCGGAGATTATCGTGCGTTGAATAGCGTTACCCAACCCGACCGCTACCCTATTCCGCACATACATGATTTCTCACTTAGCCTTCACGGAAAATCAGTTTTCTCTAAACTGGATCTCGTACGTGCATACCATCAGATCCCCATGGCCCCCGACGATATTGCTAAGACTGCTGTAATTACGCCATTTGGTCTTTTCGAATTCCTTCGCATGCCCTTCGGTTTGCGCAACGCAGCACATTCTTTTCAACGGTTCATGGATCAGATTCTTCGTGGTCTTGATTTCGTCTTCGTGTATATCAACGACGTATTAGTAGCTAGCTCATCACACGAGGAGCATGTACGACACCTCCGTGAAGTCTTCCAACGCTTCGCCCAATACGGCGTTACTATCAATCCCGACAAATGCGTTTTTGGCCAGTCGACCATTGATTTTCTCGGCCATAGGATTGACAGTAATGGAATAAGCCCACTGCCCGAAAAGACACGGTCCATACTTGAATACCCAATGCCACAATCAATCAAAAGCTTACGCCGTTTCCTAGGCGTCGTCAACTACTATGGAAAATTTATCCCAAACGCCGCTAAAATACTTCAACCGCCAACTGACATGATTAAAGGAAATCCCAAAAAGTTGACGATTACAACCGCTGCAGAATCCGCATTCGTCGAGGTTAAAGAACTTTTGAGCAACGCTTCCGCTCTGAGTCACTTAAAAACCGACGATAACGCACATTTGGTCCTGAAAACCGACGCATCACAAGTCGCAGTCGGAGCCGTACTGCAGCAAGAAGTAAGCGGAGAGATACAAACACTGTCCTTTTTCTCACGGAAGTTACAACCAGCCCAGACTAGGTATAGCACTTTTGGACGCGAACTTCTCGCCATTTACCTAGCTATTAAACACTTCCGTCACCTACTCGAGGGACGCGCCTTTACTGTGTTCACTGATTACAAGCCAATTGTTTATGCGTTCCGTTCTCCGACAGACCGAAACTCTCCAAGAGAAATTCGTCAACCTGACTTCATCGCGCAGTTCACTACAGATATTAGACATATCGATGGTGACCGCAACATAGTCGCTGATGCCTTATCGCGTTGCACTATCCAACAGATAAGCAACTCAGTACTCGATCTCAGAGAACTGGCCAGTCATCAGGAAAACGACTCTGGATTTTCCGAAATTGTCGTAAATAAGTCACTCAAATTTGCCCTTTTGCGGCTGCTTGATTGCGACGCCAAGATCCACTGTGACATATCGACCGGCAAGCCGAGACCTTTCGTCCCGCAAACATATCGCCGGAAGATCTTCGATCCCTTTCACGGATTGTCACATCCGAGTATTCGTTCAACTGTGAAAATCATAACAGAACGAATCATTTGGCAAAATATGCAACGTGAAATCCGTCATTGGGCCAAACACTGTGTAGCTTGCCAACGCAGCAAAATTCATCGACATATCCGTGCCACTTTCAGCACATTCCCTGTACCCGACGGTCGATTCAAGCATATCCACCTGGATATTGTTGGTCCTTTACCCGTTTCCCGAACGTATAGCTATATCTTGACATGCGTTGATAGATACACTCGCTGGCCTATAGCTGTCCCAGTTCGTGACACCCCCACAGATACCATCGCACGAACATTCGTCGAGTCATTGATATCCATGTTTGGTGTATCCGCTACTATTACCACCGACAGAGGATCGCAATTCACAAGCGCTTTGTTCCGTGAACTGAACCGTTAACTAGGATGTGATCATGTGCGTAATACTGCATATCATCCTACAGCCAACGGTCTAGTCGAACGTTTTCATCGTCAATTGAAAGCTGCTATTACCGCTTGTTCTGTAACAGAGTGGTCTGAATGTCTTCCCATCATACTTCTCGGTATTAGAAACACAGTTAAAGAAGACATCGGTTGTTGCCCCTCAGAACTGGTATTTGGTACAACACTGAGACTGCCTGGCGAGATGATACTGGATACCCGCACTACTGGTGAAATCGACCCAGGATCTTACTGCTCGAGACTCAGGAAACACTTACAGGCCATCAAACCAGTACCGACCCGCGTCGCTGACCGCCCGTCATTCATCCACAACGAACTCAAAAATTGCCCCTATGTCTCCGTTCGAGTTGATGCTGTCAGAAAGCCATTACAAACCCCGTACGAAGGACTATTTAAACTAATCGAACGCAAACCCAAATATTTCGTTTTGTTACGCAACGGCGTTGAAGACACAGTTTGCATAGATCGTGTAAAACCTGCATACATCGAGGAAAAACCGTCACAAGAAGCTACCCCTGTGACCCCACCTACACAACCTATGAATAACAATGACGTTACATCCAAGCGACCCTCACCTATGCTGTCTACCCCTTCATCTCGTCAAACACGTGCCGGCCGTAGAGTGAGGTTCCCCGCAAGACTGGTTGAATACATACCATAGACGGTGTATCGAGCGTTCATCCGTTGACTCACGCTCTAGGGGGGAGTTCTGTAGCAACCTGTAATTTCAATTTCTTTCCAATTGTATTTTAGTTCCCATCGGTGCTTGCTTTAATCAACAATTTGTACATACTTATCTCTGTATCATTTTCACTCATTAACTTAGAAGTTATCGTTTTGTTCCGATAATCGATATTGCCATATCGATCTATCGATTTCTTCTTGTCCTATTCACTCATAGACTATTGATCTTCTGTTTCGTTAAATGAGTTGTCGTTACTCATCCTTTGTATCGCATTCTGTAAATAATCATTAATTAACAATATACTTTCGTCCGTGCGCGTTCGTCTTCTGCTTTGTTCGCTGGTGCTGCATTGCTGCGTGTTTGTGAATCACGACGGTTAACGGCAAAAATTGACGTGTCGCCACATTTTTCAGCTTCGCGAATTACTATTGCCGATCAACACGACACACCGGAGTTCGGAGCTGGAATATTTTTGTGTGTGGGTATTTGCATTGGACATTGAATTTTCACTCTCCGTGAGTTCGTTCCTTTGTCCATTTTTACTATAACATTTTCCTGTTATATTTTTGCACTTTTCCACTACAAGTTCACCGTGTCTGGTAAATAAATTAAAGCTAGTGATCTAGTTTTTTTAAATGCAACTCTTCTTTAGCTGACCTTTTACCGTATTGGTGAAGAGAAATTGCTTTTCATTTCTCCTGCATTAATCACAACGGTGTGCTTCCAAAATAGAACACGGATTATCTATTGCCTTCGCGATCGTCGAGGATATAACACGCACAATAAGTAATAAACGTTTTAGCGGTAGTTGTTGCTTCTCTGTACCTTTCCAGCAAAAGAAATTCTAGACGCTCGCTTGGCTCGTTAACCACTTACTGACCTGTGCAACTGAACTGTATTGAACATCCTATAGAATAATTTCTTTATGTCCTTTCAGTGAAACTCCAATAAAGTGCATGATAACATCAGGATGAGATTGTTCAACCCAGCAATAAAAGTACCTCCAGCGTATTTTGGAACAGCTAATTTATCCGTTAATCAATTTTTACAATTCCAACATAATTTCCAAAATAAATTTGTTTACATAACTCAAGTTGTTATTTCCAGCCGAATGTCCTTGATGATAATTTGATTTAAGTGAGTATACGATATTTTCTCATGATTATCATAAAATCTAACGATAATACTTTTACACGTGGACAACAAAACAGTAGATTTTAACGACGCCTAAACTTGTAACAATTTTCTGTCATGCATGATTCTAACTTTTGATCTGCTTATCTGCTCGATGTTTTAATATTATTGAACCCATTTAATTCGTTCATGCGCACTTATCTCAAATAATAGACAACTCAAATGTATAAATATATATAGAAAATTAAATTGCATGTTGTTAGCGGTTGATCCAGCGGAGCGGAGATTTCACCACTAACAATGTACGTCTCTGGTTATTGAACGCAATAAATCGGAACACAGTTCTCAACGTAACACGGCATACAGATCCCAAGCAATCAGGCGATAGACTTGTCCCAAAGCAGAACACGTAGGCGGCGTGAATCGTATATTCAAATTGTGTACATATTTTACATGTTTCATTATAACAAAACAAATGACAAAATATGTAGGATTAATGTAATAAAATATACCATGATGAAAACACCATAATACTCCCTTTCTAGAGCGTTAGAAGAGAGTGAAACGCTCGAAACGAAAAGTTAATCCGCATAGTCTGCAAGATTTGCGGGCCACCTGACGGTACGACCGGAACGAGTTCGGGGGGGTGAGTATATACATGGTTGGGTAGACTGTGTGGACTGTGTTGAATGTTCACTTGGATTTGAGGGACTGGGTGGGGATGGAATAACTACAGTCTCAGCAGTGCTTTCAATCGTGGTGGGAACAACGTCATGTTCGGAAGAGACAACAGACTCAACATAGGCGACTTTGAGACGATCAATGCTGACGGTGTCGTGCTCACCATTCTTGTCGATGACAAAATACTTTGCATGTCTGCTGATTACTTTTGAAGGGCCAGTGTAGGGAGGTTGAAGAGGTCTACGAACCTGATCCGTTCTAACAAAAACAAAATCACATGTTCGCAAATCGGCAGGAAGGTAAAAAGGACGGGTATTGGAACGGGTAGGAGTTACGCGTAATTGACGCATGAATGTTCGTAAACGATTGACGTAATGAGGAATGCTAACGTCAATTGGAACGTCGGGTGATGCGATCAACACACCTGGGAGACGAAGTGTCATGCCATATAGTAACTCAGCCGCAGAACAACCAAGATCTTCTTTCACAGACGTACGGATACCGAGAAGAATTAATGGCAAATGCTCTGCCCAATACTCTGTATTTCCATGAGACATCAACGCAGCCTTCAACTGGCGATGAAATCTTTCTACCAGACCATTAGCACAGGGATGATATGCTGTATTTCGAATGTGGTTCGTACCAAGAAGGTTATTTAACTCACGAAACAGGGTCGAATGAAATTGGGATCCACGGTCAGTGGTTATGGTTGATGGAACACCAAAGTTGCTAATCCAGCTTTGCAGGAAAGTTTTCGCCACCGTTTCCGCACTAATGTCAGGAATAGGAACAGCTATGGGCCAACGGGTGAAACGATCAATACAAGTGAGAATGTATGTAAAACCATTGGATATAGCCATGGGACCTACCAGATCGATGTGGACATGTTGGAAACGTTCGCGCGGTAGGGGAAATAATCCAGGGGCGCTGATGGTATGACGCTGTACTTTGCTGCGTTGACACTGGATGCAAGATTTAGTCCATGATTGAATGTCTTTATGCATACTCGGCCAGATAAAACGCTCGCTGATAAGTTTGCGAGTATCGCGGATACCGGGATGAGATAGACCGTGGATTTGATCGAAAACAATTCGTCTGAGGAAGCGGGAACCAAAGGACGGGGTTGGGTAGTAGAAAAATCACACAATATATGCAAGTTTGAATTGGGCACAGGAATTTGTCGAACACGAGAAAATGATGATGTGTCGTACTGTTGGAGTTCCGGGTCGTTCTGTTGAGCAAGGGCTAGCTGCTGTAGATCCAAGGGGGAATGACGGACTGCAGAAATTTCCATACGGGAAAAATGCATCAGCAACAGTATTGGACGGTCCAGACAAATATTTAATATCACTTGTGAATTGGGAAATAAAGTCCAAATGTCGGATCTCACGAGGTGAATATTTACCTGAAGCAGCAGCAAGGGCAAATGTTAAGGGCTTGTGATCGGTCCAAACAGTGAAATTGCGACCTTCTAGCAAATGGCGAAAATGACGTAATGCATAATAGATGGCCATCAATTCACGACCAAACGTACTATATCGTGTCTGAGCTGGTTGGAGACGTCGGGAAAAGAAAAGCAAGTGGTTTGGTGATGCCGTCGAATTCTTGTTGAAGGACTGCACCGACTGCTTCTTGAGAGGCGTCTGTGGCGAGTGATAACTTCGCACTGGAACACGTAGACATGTACGTCAGTGAAGTAGCTGCGTTCAAGGCAGATTTTAAACATTCGAACGACTTGATGGCTTTGTCATTCATCTTAAAATCGCGCTCCTTTCCGCGTAGTAAATCTGTCATTGGCTGTGATACAGCGGCACAATGTGGAATGAACCGCCTATAATAGTTCACAAGACCGAGAAAACGTCTCAACTGGCGAAGGGAAGTTGGACAGGGATACTCCCTGATGGCAGATACTTTTTGTGGCACAGGTTTGATACCAGAGCTGTCGACAAAATGACCGAGGATTTCCAAGGAAGCAACTCCAAACAAACATTTGTCAGGATTGACAATAATGCCGTAATGTGACAAACGCTGAAAAACTGTACGCAGGTGTTCAACGTGTTCTGTAGGCGTGGAACTGGCGATAAGAACATCATCAATGTACACATGAACAAAAGACAAACCTTGAAAAACCTGATCCATGAATCTCTGGAATGTTTGAGCAGCATTTCGTTGGCCAAATGGCATTTTTAGAAATTCAAACAAACCGAATGGAGTAGTGATTGCGGTCTTTGGGATGTCTTCTTCAGCGACGGGTATCTGATGATAGGCACGAACTAAATCCAACTTGGAGAAAACGGATTTGCCGTTAAGGGATAGGGCAAAATCGTGTATGTAGGGGATAGGATAACGATCAGGAACAGTCACTCGATTTAGGGCACGATAATCACCACATGGACGCCAGGTGTCTGCTTTGTTCTTTTCAACCATGTGCAGAGGGGTAGCCCAGGGAGAATGAGAGGGTCGAATGATACCAAGCTCCAACATGTGCTCGAATTCCAATTTGGCAACTTCAAGCTTTTTGGGAGCCAATCTGCGAGGTTTGTTAAAAATGGGCGGACCGCGGGTCACAATATGGTGTTTGACATCGTGTTTGACAGGAGTAGTAGAGGATGAAGGTTTAAAAATATCAGAAAATTCTGTCACGAGGGAACTGTATGTAGAGGATGTGTCTGGGATAAGCACACGAATTGTTTGAATGGGTGAATTACAGGAAACTCCTAATGTATTAAGCTTTGTTAAATTGTCAGTGAGCTTACGATTAGCCAAATTAACAGAAAGATTAAAATGAGAAAGGAAGTCTGCACCCAAAATTGGTACTTTTACATCCGCCACAATGAAAATCCACCGAAAGTTACGTCTGAGACCTAATTCGACAGAAAGTGATCTTTGACCGAAAGTGGGAATTTTCGTTCCGTTTGCCGCTTGCAACGTCAACGAAGACGGGTTCTTGCGTTCCATACTGGATGGTGGGATGACGCTAATTTCGGCACCCGTGTCGATGAGGAATCGCATTTTAGTGGCCCTGTCGGTAACGTAGAAGAGACGGCTTTGAAGGGTGCCAGAGAGAGCTGCCGTGTCTACTGTCTGGCTTCGCGATCCGTTAGAACGACTAGTGGATCGTTTCGTGGGCTGACGAGGATGATGATTTCGTGAGTTACTTCGGGATCGTGCGATATTTTGTACTTGCAGTGACAAGTTATGGAACATCGACTTCAACTCTTCAAAATCGCTCAGAGTCTGTTTACTGGGATTTTTGTCACTCGTGTGCCTGACGTGAGACAAGGTAACGCTGTGCGAGATATCGTGAAGTTCGTCTGCAATGCGTGCCAAGTGTTGGAGACTGGTGTGCTTGTCCATAATGGCTAAGACTTTGCGGACGTCGACTGTGAGACTCTGCTGCCATAATTCACGAATGATCTTGTCATCAACAGGCTTGTCTGCTTGTAATTGAAGCATGTGTCGCAGGTGTTGCGAGGGAGTGTGATCACCCATTTCTAAGCCGGACAAAAGTTTCCGTAGGTTTTGCTCGTCAGTAGATGAAATACGTGAGATAATGGCATGTTTAAGTGCATCGTACGGATTATCGGCCGGGCGGTTGTAAATTAAATCAGCAACCTCCTTTGCGACTGACGATGGCAACATGCCAACTACACGATTATACTGGGATCGTTGAGTTTTTACGTGGTAAGACTCGAAAAGTGCTTCGATCTGTGCGAACCAAAGACGAGGGTCGTTCATACCAAAAGAGGGAAAAATAAAGTGCGACATAGTGTCGGTAGAAATGTCCTCAGATGGGGTATTAGAAAATGCTGATTTAGAATCCATTTAGTAAATGAAAAATAGATATGACAGCAAAATCAAAATAACTGGGAGTATATGGTACGAACGAAAATTTCAAAAAGAAAAATGTTCGGGGCTCACCAATTTGTAGCGGTTGATCCAGCGGAGATTTCACCACTAACAAAGTACGTCTATGGTTATTGAACGCAATAAACCGGAACACAGTTCTCAACGTAACACGGCATACAGATCCCAAACAATCAGACGATAGATTTGTCCCAAAGCAGAACACGAGCGCGGCGTGATTCGTATATTCAAATTGTGTACATATTTTACATGTTTCATTATAACAAAACAAATGACAATATATGTAGGATTAATGTAATAAAATATACCATAATGAAAACACCATAATACATTTAAAAAAAACATAATGTTTTATTAATTTTTTAGCTTTTTTACGTTTTTTTTTCATTTTTTGGTAGATTTTTTAATATTTTGCACGTTAAGATAAAAAATGAGACATTTCTAGGCCTTGTGAGAAATAAAAGACAGTTTTATACATAATGGTGCATAGAAAATGTTATCGAAGCCAATGTTAAGATTAATTTGTGTAAAAGCATTTCTAGGGTCCGGTAACCTGACACTTGAATGGCCAGTTATCGAGAGAATACTATCTGGCCTCATGATATACTAATATATGCAGATATATAAGCAGATAACGGTTAAGGATATGGTTATATGGTAAAAATGATCATAAAACGCACGGTTACGATGAAGATGTGTAACAAGATATTTAAGGGTCAGGTAACCTGACACTTGAGTGGCCAGTTATTCAGAGAATACCATAAGACATCATGATATACTAATATGTGGAGAAAGATGTGGGATTAGAAACCTGGGATCCCATGAGAGTATAGAATATCTGGAGAAGAGTTTATCTTAAGAATTTGGGATAGTGAGTGAACGGTGAGTGTTTCTACAAGCGTTTTAAATTTTCCTGTAGATGTGCATATACGGAAGTGAAGAGGAAGAGAATTCCAAAGTTGTGCATATCTAATTAAGAAGAAGTTTCGTCTAACTTTAGCGCGAGACAAAGGGATATTCAATAGCCTTGTTCGATTACGCAGATCATATTGAATATAATCGCGAAAGCGCATGCCAGACTGAAGCTTAACTCGCTGTTGAGTAATGATTCGGAAGAAAAGAAGCAGATTCAGACGAATTCTGCGTAGCCATAGTGGTTCGACATTTAGCATATTACACCTTTCATGATGAGGCAAAGGTTTAGAATAACCCAAAGTTATTTTGGTGAAATTACGTTCAAGTCTCTCTAAGAGAAAAGAATCACGCCTCCCCATGTGGGAATATATGATATTACAATAATCAAGAATTGGCAGGACCTTCATTTTATATAGTGCAATTTTACTTTCACGTAAGAGGAATTTATGGTTAATTAAACCAAAGTTTTGTCGTGCTCTCGTGAGGAGATGTCTTGCTTGCTCATTAAAGTTCAGAGAAGAGGAATACCTAAATCCGAGATCCCTAACTTCTGCAGAAGGAGTTATTGTTGAGCCATTTAATGTAAGTGTGTCACAGGGGATTAAGCAGCGTAATCCCATATAGTGTGTCTTAGGAGCCGAAAATTCTAATCCCCATTGTGCGCCCCAGCTTGATAGAGATGCAAGATCAGTGTTAAGGGATATCAGAGTTTGTGAC
>JACCGJ010020078.1:0-13430 GCA_013407085.1 Atriophallophorus winterbourni
TGATGAAAGCACAAGCCTGATACAGGCAAAGTGCCGCGCAGTCATAGACTGCACATGGGCTAAGATACTGCCAGGTTGCCCAGGCCTAGACGGATATGAGGAAGAAAAAGAACAGGAAATTGTAGTGAGACTCCAGCCTGTTTCAGCATGCAGCTCACTACCTGTGGCCAATCAATTTAGCACGGAGTTAGCTGCACAGCACGATTGCACATCCGTGCATAAGACGAGCAGGAAGCGTCGAAAAGACCGACGACGATAATCGCGAACTTGGAAATATTGCATGAGAACTGTTCCAGCGACAATACCATCGGAAAGATGAGATGGATGTCGTCAGCCGCTCTCGAACGATATGCCATTCGTCAAGATCGGTTAAACGAGCCCTTCGTTGTAAGCGCTTTAAGTGTACCGGCTGGCACGAAATCGACTGATAAATCCAATCAAACTGACAACCGGGACAGACATGTTTCAGGACAGCGTTGTGGTTTGCTTATTTCAGATGAGCGTGTGTCCTTCTCTTTGTCGTGTGCGTAATAAACATGTTTAACCAATTGGATTCGGGATTAAACGCGATCAGCGCTTGACAGGTTGACCTCAGCAATGTGAAACGCAGGGGTGAAATGATTGAATGTCATGAACCTGACGTAATCAGTATCACCCCCTTCAACATGACGCTATCAAACCGAACCAATGCCTCGAAATCGAACAATGGCATAAAAAACCCGTAACTATTTGGCGAGGCTGACACAACCGACCCAATCGATAACTTGAACGCACAATGCACGTGGGCAATCGGTGACACACACGGACTTTGCGTAACCGAAAAACAGTTCCAGTCGAGTTTATTTAAACACAGATAGGTCAAACATTATGACAACCAGCGGATTAAAGCAAATTATTTAGGTAGCGAATTGCAATCGATTACGTATGACGAGCTGTATGTATGTATGAAATCACAAGCCCGATGTGTCGCACAGTCAGAGACTGCGCATGGGCTAAGATACTGTCAGGTTGCCCAGCCCTAGACAGATGTTAGGGAGAAAATAGACATACAACGATATGTCCACATCAATTGGACCACACTAGATGTAACTAAGATGCTAGTAGTGCAACGAGAGTGGCGATCCAAAAATTGAACCCACATATATTTCCGCCAACCAACCAAAAAGAGCAACAATGCCGTTAAAAATTAAGTTGTTTTTACGACAATCTGGTACAATGTTGTTTTCCCGGGATGACGACCTTGACACCTCGTTGTGGTTAGACTCTTTGTTTTTTCTGCCCGGTTCGGCCACGTTTATCCCTGGTGTTACAAGCCCCGCCACGCTTGGCACGTTGGGTCAACGCGTTGCTCACTAGCCGAGAGCTGGAGTTCAACCGCTTTGTGGACAGCTGCGAACCACCATGCAGCACATGTGCCAAGCCAGATCGTTTGAGTTCATGCAACAGTGCAACACGTGCGTCGAGTAGTTCAGCTGGCGCGTCCGCCAGTTCACGGGCATTCAAGAGGGCGGGTACCAACGTTTCCCGAAAGTAACGCGGTCTGGTGAAGACAAAGGACGGAAAGGGTGAACTACTTAGTGAATAAGGAGAAAATGAATAAGCGAATTATGACTGAGCTGTGGGATGAATGTGTTGGGCAGAAGCACTGAGCACACGGAAGCTCAGGTGAAACAAGCGGCTTCTGCTAAATTAACAGACAGGTGAACACAACCAGCAGACAAAGGGATAGACGGGACTTAAATGCAATTGAAGCACGAGGGAATATTCTGGTTGGCCTAAAACAATAAGTGGCTACGTTGGACGAAATGAGGAAAAAGATACTGCTTGAATAGGCAAAAAAGATTGGGAGGGTAAAACTGTCGATGACCCGGTAATCACAGAAAGAGATGAATCTGAGGCGATTTAACTTAAGCAGATGAAGGCATTGACAATCAGAATGGTTTTAGTTAGGGCAACTCAGAGGAATGTGTCAGAAGCACATTTTTCTTTTTCTGGATAGAAAGCAGAAGAGGGATGATAACCTGTTGAAGCTCTGAGGTTCAAGTCTCAGCATCTCCACGACAAGGCACATTTGAACAGCGGTTCTGATGGTACGGACAGTAGCTCGTCCGGCAGCGAATATCAATTGTTCGCCACTAGCGCATATACATTGCCAAAATTAAACTTCCTAGTCTTATGCGCAACCTTGACTCGCCTATTAGGCTAAAATTGGAGCAACTTGTCCACGCATGCGCCAGGAAGAATGCGACAAATTATGAACAAGTTGAATCTTCCTTCGCGAAGTTTTGATTGACAAAGGTTAAGGAAGCTCCATGGAATATCGTACACAAAATGCCATGCACCGAATTTGTACCTCTTCTTTGAAACCACTAGAGTGGAGCACGCTCGCTTTATGACTATCAGCAAGCAAAGGGTAGACCATGTTCCAAAAGTAGATGAAGAAGTGTCGAGTAGAACGCCTGGAACATCCCTGGAATAAAGCCCACAAAGGAACGCTCGTTAGCCCACAACATACGAATGGCATTGTCTATCCTCCGGAATGTCTGGCGTGAATTTCGAAGAGCTCATGCGTCGTTTTCAACCACTACCGATTTGATGAACTTACTCTCCAAGGATTAGTTCCAGTCAATTTTATTGGAGCCCAATCCCATGAAAACTAACGTGCCCACATTTATTGGGAGCAATCAGCAATTCGTCCATCAAGGGGCTCGTTGTAGTTACAAACAGTCGCCAAATAAAAGGCATTCGATGAAAACTGCTTCCGGAATGCCGTTCATAAAGATTTTACGTAAAGCAGGTCAAGAACTAAGCACAGTGGAACGTCAGTGCTCGTTATCATCGCCATGCACCTCCATATGGTTTGGCAGCCAATAGACAAGTGACTCGGTCCACTTTAAAAGAAACCCTCAATTACCTAGGTCCTCTAATTCGACGTGCAATTATTGACGTGATATCTGGTCGAACGCTTTACTGATTTCGATCAAGAGCGAAACAGTAGAAATGGTCGTGTTGTGGGCATCTTGGAGTGTTCGACTAATGATGTGCGTTGTCAAGTGGAGTGTAGAGAAAGCATGCAGTGATGTATATTAGCGAAGCTCGCAGGTTTTTCTAATTAACTCTATTATAAAACTTGATAGAATGCCAATAGGCCTGCGATAACTCTTCCACAGCCATACAAGTTGCAAAATTCCCCACCTATTTGAGATTTTAATGTCATGGTTGTCTAACAATTAAGCATTCGGTAGCTGATGGCGAGGCAATGCTGGCACTGCTGATGGGCGTTCGTTTACAATAAAACATTTGTGAATAAGGAAAGACGCAGACCCATAGAGTCTCTGTGAGACTATTAGTTCTGTACACTGCGCGTAAGCATAAGTTAGAGTGGAGCCTGGCAAAATGCGACACTATAATAGACTGCACGTGCGCTGAGATATTGGTGTGTTGCCCAGGCAAAGATAGATACGAGAAAGACAAAGAACAGTAAAATTCCACCGTATTTCTCTCAGCGCAGTACCGCATGATTGCACTTATATGCATAGTAATAAGAAGCGGCATATTGTGGTGCTCACATCCCAATCCCTTACACAACACTACCAGGTTCTGACTGTTTGCCGTCACCAAGTGGGGACAGAAAGATCAGGTTTAGTTAATCTTGAAACAGTGGTAAACAATGTCGTACTTTACAGGGTTTTCACAAAAAACCACGATGTTCAAACACAGAATCCCAAAGTGATTCCTGACCAAGCGCTCGAGAACAAGAAGCGGTTTTAGACACAACATATGACAAGACCGGAAAATATACACACCTAAGACATCCACGAGAAAAAAATACTAAAACGCCGTTTTGATGCATTAAAATTAGAAGGAATAATCACAGTAGTACGAGAAAGCATCAATAGAATCTAGCGCTTGGACTCCAATGATTATCTGGGAAAAACACCTTTAGTTAGACAAGAATATAGCAGAGGAGAAGATATTACGAGGGATGCAGAACTGAGAAATAAAAACCGAGAATTGTTGAAAACTTCAAAAAAAGATAAAATGAAGACAGCAAGAACGAAATCACCCAGCGTAGTGGTAACAAAATCCCAAAAAGTGATTTAGACGAAGGAAACTCCGTTCGGCCTCTCATCTGCAGGGACAGACCCGCTGTTACAACATTCAGAAACATCAACTACTCATGAGTAACAACGAACCTAAAGATTATGTGACGCGATTTTGTGCAGACAAAATTCAAACGATTGGAAATAACAAAATACAAACTGTACATAATGAAAATAAAAAAAGCAATGCAATTTAAGAATATGTCCTTAAGCAAACGGGAGAAAATAGTTCTCAAAGATTTATGCTACATGCTACAAAAATTGAACATAAATGAGATGTGTGTGATGATTAGATAAATTTTATGATTTAAATATTCAAATTCAGAACTGGTTTTAAAAAAATTGAAAAAAAACTACAAAACCCGAAAGAAAATTAATAAATAAAGGACTGCAATAACATATAAGGAAAACAAAAATATTGCAGGTCCCGCCGAGATTTGAACTCGGGTCACTGGATTCAGAGTCCAGAGTGCTAACCGCTACACCACGGGACCACGCGGGGTAATAAAACGGTTAGTTAGATAATTAGCGATCAAACTAAATCAACCATACAAAAAGTTAGTTCACGGTTGAATTCCGATCAACCAGAAACTATTTCCAGAGTCCAATGTATTGTGGTGCTCACATCCCCATCCCTTACAGAGTCTTTTGGCGTACAGAAATTATGCATATTATTCAAAACAGGCATTTTCGTTTGGAATAGCTTAACCCGCATCAATCAATGAAACCCGCAAATAAATAAAGATATTTGACCAGGCGGAAGGGTGATTGTGATACTCAATCACCGACGTCTATGACGCGTCTCAAATGCGGCCTGGTGACTGGTAGTTGAAGTGATCTATCTCTGCAATACGTTGATAACGTGCTGTCAGCGACAAGGCCGAGATACAAACAGACGAACACAGTATCCACCATGCTTCCCGCTTCTATGTGCAATGCCACATCTCGATTCACGTAAAACTCGCGGCTAAACCGCTGCATGGCACAGTCAGCTAAAAACCCTTACTAGTAACCTTTCTAAGGTCTCTGCAGTCAGGATTCTGTACTGGGGTCCCTGCGACCAGATATCACAGTGGCTAATTACGTTAGGGGATATGCCTCGAAACCATGTTCAGTAGAGGTCTTGAAGTAAGCACCCTCTTGGAATGTTTGCTTGTATGTTGTCGAGTAAGCTTGCTATGATGCAGGAAAGCCGCAAGGAAGCTGTTGTGCTGCTGTAGCTATACTCGTTTAAATGCCTGTTCCATTCGAGGTGTAGGCACCTCATCCCAGTTTGTTTGTGCTTACTCTTCTATAGAACCCACAGCTATTTAAGTCCCACCCTTCTCCATCTTTTAAGATTGTATTTTTTTTCCTGGTTGTATGACAGTTGGACATTCAGTACATGCTACCGATGTAATGCCGTTCCTGTGATGATGATTGGTTTTGTTCCACTAGCATGATAATAATAACGGAGTCAAACATCTTATAAAAGAAGGTCACCTGAATAAATGAGCTTCGGTCAGAGAGTAGGGTACACGTATTTGAGCTTGAGCAGCGACACTTGGTGCCAGTTCTTCCAACCAAACCCTAACTTCCTCCCAGCCGGGCGTGATGTCCTCGCAATCAATCAGTAAGGGGGAAGATGCTGCTGGTGGAAATTGAGGCATCTGTTCGTAGCAGCAAGAGGCCTAGATGGGGGAATAACAATCAGTATAATGATCGTGAACAATCGAAGATGGGAATACAAGCAATACAACATGGCTCAATGGGATTAAAGTGCTTCTTCAATCGTGAATGCTCGGTATGTCAAGATCGTAACACTGGCTTCGTAAGTAGCTACCAAATGATCAACGTACGTGAATTTCAGCAGGTTCAAATACCAATCAAAGTTGGGAAGTTCACATGCATACCGGAAAACTCGCGAATGCAATATGCGGATCTATTACGGCAATCGAATCTAAAATGAATATGCATTGACCAAATGAGTTGTGACTCATGAACGAATGAGGTATAACGTTCGCCTTCGACAAGCGCTGTCTCCGTATCATCGTTGGAGTTACTTGACACCATGGATATGTAACATAACTATCCGTAATAGAATCTTCAGTAGTGACGGAGATATCGAAAAACAAGTTAGCATGCATGGACGTCGATGATTAAACTGTTTTGTTTGCCACTCCTGACTCGGAAAGGCGCCGTTGTAAGGGTGGCCAGGCTCTGACTTGGCTCAAGCAATGAAGGCTTTGACTGTTAAAGTAGCTGCGGTTGGTGCGACCCATCTTCCAGTTTGGGGTCCTACTGACCAAAATTCGCAGTGGCTTCTTACCCTTAGTGATACGGTTCAAAATCGTGTTCAGTGGCAGTCTTGTTGTAGACATGTTCTTGGAGTGTTTTATTAATCTTGTCTGCTGTCAAGTGAAGTGGCGAGAAAACCTTGTTATGATGCGTGGCAGTGAAAGCCGCAAGAAAGCTGTCATACTACTCATATACAACGCTTGCTTGAATGCATGTTTGATTCGAGGTGTAGGCATCTCATCCCAGTGCCTCTGTGCCCAATCTTTTATTGGTTCAGTAGCTTTTTACGTCCTACCCTTCTCCAAATCTTTTAGAATTTTTATTATTATTATGTTATGGTTGTATAGCAGTAAAGCACTAGGTACTTGTTACCGGTGTAATGCTGTCTATGATGATGATGATGATAACCGAGCTAGAGTTATGCATACGCGTTTCCGACCATCAGCATACATCGACATCGAGGCAATCAAGTGTGTGAGCCAAGGCCGCCTGTTGTGCGATGTTAGCTAAAGTCCTCCTTTGCGCGATACCAACCATGGATGTACATCACAATGGCATATTTTTTCACTTTCCACAGCTTTTCAAATGACAAAACAGTCCTATTCGGAAGGATCAATCTCTCCCGCAGCGATAGGTAGTACTCCGTACATTAAACGCCGTAAATTTGAACGGTACGCACGAGTGGAAGAAAATAGGGAGGCATTTGAAGCATGCGAAATATTCCGAGTGGATAAATCTGGAAACCTTGATGAACAAGCTGTGCTTCAATCATAGCTACCCAAAAATTACAAAACGTAAAACGGTTCTAAAAAGTAAAAAAGAAAAATAATGTAAGTAAGCTTTGTAAATTACCCGTAATTCAGCCAACCTTCCTCGTGCGATTTCGACGTAATCAGTCCAACGCTGCATGCACGAATCCGCGTAGGCTGTGTCACGCTCATCAAGTTCAATTAACAAATTAGAGCCAAGTATTGCTTGGTCATCATCACCATCTAGGATATTGGACAAGATGTCGGTCGACGGATGTTTCTGGACCGAGCGTTTTTTGTTGGTGAGCGAAGAACACACGGGTTTGCTGCTCAATTGAATTTGCAACAGACGCGGGTCATTTTCCCATGGCAAAATGTACAATAGAAACTCGGCCAATTGCACGAGGTCAACACGTGTTCGAAGCAAAGGGACGGAATTGTCTTTCGGATGGTGGCAAAACGTTTCCGACCACCAATGAGCATACGAAAGACCGGTGATACGGACATCCTCCGCGCACAGTTGGCGAGCAAGCAACAAGGCGGCGGTGAACAAATTTTGGGAGTACGTAGTGCCAATGCGTGCATCCGAGTTGGAAATCTCGCTCGTGTCGTACTCGTGAAGGAAGGGACATTCGGTAAAGTCAATGTCATTGTTACCAAGTTGAGTTGAATTGAACGATTTCAAAAGCAGTTGGCGTACAAGAGCTGATCGGATAGACGTAAGAGAAAGTTTGGAGTTGAAAACACAATCGGATACGCGTAGGTCAGATGGAAAATGATTATTTGTTAGTATGGATGTTGTTGAATATGAAGGTTTACTAACCAAACTCGATCATGTGAAAAATCCTGGTTTTTTATTAGCTGTATGTTTCCATCTTGTGTTAACAGCGGATCCGTTTTATCATGGCACGGATGTGCAATCGTGCAGCACTTCTGTGCTGTGCGGCTAACATCGTGCTAAATTGATTGGCCAACGGTAGTGAGCTGCATGCGAGTACATGCTGGAGTCTCACTACCATTTCTATTTCAATTCCGCCCCCCTCATATCTGTCTAGGCCTGGGCAACCTGACAGTATCTTAGCCCACGTGCAGTCTCTGACTGTGCGGCACTTTGCCTGGATCAGGCTTGTGCTTTCATACCATACCATGGCATTGCATTGGCCGGTAGCGGCAAGCTAAATGAAAGTGACGATGAATACAAATTTTGCAAAAACTGTTGATTCTAGCTGATTGTAATTGAAACACAATTGGGTTTCAATTTGTGTATATACACACATGTACTGAGGATTACGCCGAGAAGCATTTATACAACGCACGGATGTGCAATCCAGCAGTTTCGGTACCGGAATGGTAACACAGTGCCAGATTAAATAGCCACCGGTACCGCGCTGCATGCGGAGACACGTTAAACGATCACTGCCATTTTAATGTCCTCATGCCTGTCTAGGCCTGAACAACATGCTCCAATAAACTAAAGGCCTATGTGGTACTCCGCCTAGAAACAGGATTTTATTTTCACACATTCATATATACACATATTTCTATCACGTATGGTATAGTATGAAAGCACAAGCCAGGCAATCTATCACGTATAGGAAATACGGACGATTGGCTCGATTCTCACAATGGTTATGACCTTTTAGGTTTCTCACACAAGCCCCACAGAGAAAAATACAAGGCAACTCCCACCGTATGTAGTTCAGCATTGACTATAGTACCGAAACGACCCGTAAAAACAATGCTAGACCTCACAGCACGGTATCGACCGACGAAAGCAAACGCAGTGGGCTTATAGCGAGGCCTGGGCGACCAGACAGTACAAAACCCATGCAAAGTCTATCATACAATGCGACAGTTGGCTAGACTGCATATCTGAGATTAATGTAGTGCCATATCCGCATGGGTGCCCGCAGTTTCGTATGCAAATAACAAAATGGCAGATTACGCATCATGTCCAACCAACCAACAACGTCATAGAGTTCTAAGAATGCTTGAAATCACAAGCCTGATCCAGACAAGGAACCGCGCAGTTAGCGACTGCACGCGGGCTAAGATACTGTAAAGTAACTAGACATGGACAGATTGGAAAAATAAAAATGGCAGTGAGAATGTATGGCGTTTCAGCAGACAGATGATCATAAATTTAGCACGGAGTTAACTGCACACAACCGAGAGGTACTGCTCGATTGCACATCCGTGCACAATGCTATGACGAGAAGTCTGTAACTAACCTCTATAACCGTTCTTCGGAATAAGAAAGCATGCCATTCACAACAACATAGTGAAGACATTTACAAAATGAAGTTGTAAATTACTATGATCTTTTAAAAAGGTACTAATTCAAAATCGAGTACGTACTAGTATGACAACAGCGTACTTAATACACAATTGACTAAGTATATGCCACGTTACATTGTAAAGACGTTATCTAACCAGTTTTGAATATCATAAAATAGTCTTGAATCCAACAAGCACACACATCACTAGGTGAACGTTTTTTCCTGAACAACCATCGAAATCGACATGCTATAAGGTTGGCGTATTTCGTTAAAGATGAAACTTCGAACCAGGAGTGAGACAATGCCACATAGTCATGGAATGCATTGCTGTTTTCGTTGGTCTACTTCAGCCAATGTCGACCATGGATGTACATCACAAGCGCACGATGGTTTCATGCTCAGCAGCTTTTAGAATGACTAAACGTGGAATGCATAAGCATTGTGATTCAGGCATGTTCACGTGCGAGGCTCATTAATCGTGGTAGGACAAAAGGACTGCACGATAACACATCCATGCTTCATGCTCTTACCAAGTGAGCACAATCATACGGGCCGACAAAATTTAATCTGGTAATGTTCAACCATTTTATATCGAGTTTGCCAGCACCAATGAAAGATTACGCTAGACCGATAACCAAAAACGGAAAGATACAGAAAGCAACTTTACCTTTGATCGAGCCAGCGGAGCATTTAACGGATACGGCAAGCGTTAGAATCAATGCTGAAACATGGAACCAATTTACATCATCAAGATTTTGTACTGAGTTTCCGACCAAAATATCAGAGACAACTGTTAAAATTTCATCCAAATCAAGCACACTAATCAGCTGCAGTGAATGACAATGATTGTAAAATTACTTGCAACAAAAACTGTTTCAACGAAAAATCCAATTCTTTAAACAATACAGGTTTGGTTTGAAACTGTTCCAACAAAGACAAACCTGCAAAAGTGAATAAATTGGAAGAGAAGATTTACTCGCTTCGCCGGGGTGAATCACGAGGAAATTCTTCAGGCAATCTGAGACACTAGACATCAGTTTCGAATGAGGTTCGACGCCAGAGAGAATGGCAAAAATTTTGAACTCCAACTCATCGCGCTGCACCATCAAATCTAAAAAGAAACTTGGCAAATATCATACAAAGACAAGGCGAGACAAACTTAATTTTCCTTTAGAACTATTTTCAAATACTCATTTATTATCTTATATATTATATATATATATATATCTATATATAATATACAATATATCTATATATATATATATATAAATCAGCACAATCATTTAAAATGACCAAGTGCCACTGCCGCACCCGCAATCACATTTGGGTGTGGGCTTGATTACTCCTCGGTTGCCGCAGGGTTCGGCGAAGTAGAGAGTTGATCTTGAGGACTCCCAACTCAAGCCTTTGGGCCCGAAAGCCTAACCCGCAAGGCAGCGGAGCGAGATTAAGGATCGCACCTATCGGGGCCGGATACTGTACAAGCCGGATACTGTACAAGCCATTCGCGAGGTAGAGACCAAGCAGGGACTCCCGACATCATCCCAACCAGTCGAGCCGGTGATCCTTGCGGATTCATACGCCTCTTCTGGTATACAATGTCCGCGAGGGACAAGGAGACTGTGTTTGTCTGGCTTCTCACCATTGACCAACCTGGTATGAGTAACTCTGAAGATGCCACGAAGACATCACCCAGTATAGCTCAATGGATCATCGAGGCCCGCAAGCCGCTGCACCACGTCAAGGTCCCAGTCTCAGCGCAACGTGAATAAACCACTGTTCACATTCCAAAAATGCGATGCACTGCAAATTGGTAAACTATTGGAATACACTTAGTGTAGCGAGTGGTGGGTTGAAGAGAGAAGCCGATCTCGATTGCGTCAGGTCATTTCATGTCAACGACTCGCTACTGGCCAATTGCTGCTGTAGCGACTGGGGCATAGTTTCTGTCACGGAAACTAGTTGCCTGCTACAAGCCACGAGATTATTATACCAGGAGTGACGAGCGTTTACGAATCGATCCCAAATCAGAACAATACGTCCATTTATGCTGTACCATATTGACAAAGACGATTAAAAAGCAAAATATAACAAACATTAACGGTAATTGAATAATGTTTCAATGCAAACCCAACGTGTCCAATAAACGGACGTCAAACAGATCAGTTGAGAGCACAAAAAATTACCGCTTTCCAATAACGGTAAACACAGGTTACGGACAAATCAAAATGTGCGGAAGCCCAAGTGCAGTTAAACAAAGGAACAATGTTCGGGAAAGAAAACTCTCGCAGATTTAACATTTAGTTTAAATGTTATTTTCAATTTAGAGAACAAACAAAAAATATCACGGGAAAACTATGACACAAAAAACTTGATAAAGAACACGGGTGTAGGGTGGGAGGTGGGAAACAATAGGAAACACATTTCGCCAGTTCGATTGATCTGCTTGCTCAAATAGGAATATTCAAGACATCAACGCGGATTCATACAGTTGCATTTAGGTCCAACAATAACCACTACCGCCACGCGTTGCTATTTGGCATAAAATTCCGAGCTGGACCAAATTGGAAAATGTTCTTTGAGTCTGAGTATGTGACAGCCGAACAAACAGAATGCGTGCAAGGCCATCAAAAGGCTTGTTTTCGTGCTACTGGGTATGCTGCGACGGATTTCCAAAACCATTTACCGTAACACTTTTCACACAATTAAAGAAAATACTTGATTTCAACAAGCTAAGTTCTTCTCGACACCATAAATTATCCGCTTTCGAATATTGAATCATTCAATATACTACGAATAGTGGCATAATTGACCTTGCTAATTGAGTTGGTCAAAACATGGTGCTTTTTGGAACTTACATCGCCGAAAGTAAACTCTCGATAGTAGTGTATCAAGCATGATAAAATCATCGGCTGACATATACATTACTGGTTCGATTTAAGAATTTGTAGGAAGAAATGCTACGCGAAACACAAAATATGCCGTTATTTCACGAACTTCGTGTTTCTCTGAGAAACTTAATCTGTAAGCATATACTATCACAGCCTTTGTCAATATTCTAACTACAAAGAAAAAAGCTCGTGGATGATGTATGAACATAAGTCTAACGATGGAAGGTTGGAAGCTCGAGCATTACTTAATGAAGAAAAAAAATTTAAAATCTTAGCTCAAATCGCATTTAAACATTATTAAAGTTGAAACAACCTCACAATGTTTCCATGTTTACGAACTGATTACATTTATACTGATGTGACATCACAAAGAGATTCTACAGAACTGAAGTTGTGTTCAACAACGTATCACTACAAAGAAACAAAAGTAATGTCATTCCAATGGTTTTATTATTGTGATCGGTTTCTGTCAAGTAACATTGAGGCAAACGAAAGTGTCATGTTTCTGGTAACACGATCGGCGATTCTTTGGCTAGTACTCTACGTTAAACATGACGTTAAGCTCTAAATCAACGTTATATAAACAGAAGAACTATGAAGTGAACCTAAATTTGCTGCAGCCTCGCACGACAGTCTAGCAAAAGTCGGTATCTCCGTCACTGGCCGTTCAACTATAATTTTTCACAACAAAAGTTGCTTGATATTTAGCATTATCCTACAACCTAGCATCAATTAATTTAAAATGTCCTCAAATATAAAACACATTTGCATGCATCTCCTTCACACAAAACACTCCACGACCGGCTTCGTGCTGTTTGCACTCATCAGGTAGGGTCAGTAGGATCAGGATCCGCATGCGCTTGAAAGAGTGGAAGAATGGTAACCAAGTTGCGCTTGTATGCCACTGTTCGTTAAGGCTGGTACGACCAACCTGTTAAATCACATGAGCCCCGACTCATGTAGACTGGGTTTAAAACCCATGACCATAAATATAAAACACATTTGCATGCATCTCCTTCACACAAAACACCCCACGGACGGAACCCCGTAAGTAAGACATGTAGTCGGCGACTTAACTCTGTTTACGTCGACCTGTGTATAACGGTCAATAATGAAGTATTCAATTCAATT
>JACCGJ010020080.1:0-31244 GCA_013407085.1 Atriophallophorus winterbourni
ATGAACGAAAATGTGAAAAATTATAGTAGATAACGAATCTAATATATCAAACCTGTGGCATACGAGTAATGTTCTTCTGCAAATATAAGTCCAGTTTTTCTTTAAATATCGTCAGGCACCACATGTTGAGGTAGGGAATTGCAAAGAAATTTAGCACGTATGGATAAATGACGCCGACAGTCGATACGTGAACTTTGGACGTAATGGGATAGGGTATGTTCACGTGTCGCTTTCTCGTCACACACTTCAAACAAATGCCTTAATGGATGTCCTTTGATATACACAAGTCTATTGGTCAGAATAATATCGTATCGTATCATTCTTTGGGTAATGTCGCATAAACCCAGCCGTCGCAATCTTTCGGTTTTCGGAGGATTGCGAAGACGCATCACTAACGTTTTTCTCTGTGCTAGATTTTATCAATTAGAACAATATCTTTTCGCAGCCAAGGAGCCTAGACCTCTACCGCATACTCTATCTTAGGACGAATGTAAACGTTCATTATCCTTGGTAACGTAACCAGCGAAAATCTCCAAAATATTATTCGAAAGATATTTAACAATCTACTGGCCTGTCGATATATATTCTAGCAATGAATCGTATTCTTCAGGTTTTCACTCATCCATACTCCAACATCATTTTCCAACGAGATTCATGACAAGTTTTCAATTCCCAACCGATATGTCCAAGGAACATTCTTGCCATCTTTCGTATGTTGAATGTCATATCATTCATAACCACCCTATCTGTCCAAATCCGTTTGCATTTTTAGTTGATGTGAGAGGGAGGAAATCGGTTATGTATATAAGAAAAGGGAGCGGACCTAGTACAGATCCTTGTGAGAATAATCTGTTATCTTCGAAAATTTTGGATAGCATTCCGTTTACTCTAACTCGTGCATTGCTATCTGCCTGGTAGTCTCACAACCTTGAGAGGAGTGTGATCACATATTCCCGGATGCTTCAGTTTATGAAGAAGCAAATGATCATTGACCCCGTCAAAAGCTTTCTCTGACTTTTCTTGAGAAGGTAAGTCAGCAGCATTTTCCGGAACCCTCAGAAGTATAATACTTCTTGGATTATATTATTATGGAGATTTTTTCGACGAAGGATGTCAAAGGATAACGGTACTGGCCGGGAAATTGAATGTGGCAGTCTAGCACCCATTTTATTTAGTGGAATGAGTATACATGTACGGATTGTGCTAAAGAAACCGTAGAAAATAATCGATATTTTTTATCCTCGTGTACTATTGTGTCGTGACAAACTGAACAAGGTTGAAATTTATCCTGCTGTTTCAACTCTAAAGAAAATAATTCTGATGATAATGTTTATCTTCCCACGAGCATACCTGACGCGGATATTCACAGTCCCTGTTATAAAACTTTTCAAGAGTTAAGTAGTATTGTTGAACTGTCTCGGCTCTATTCACGTGTTCTGATTCCTTGAACTTTGAGTGCACTTTAATCCATTGAATCCCGTAAAATCGTGTAGAAAATCCGAAAGCCCATTGGCTTACGACACCAGCAATCGTTAGTGTGCCATTATTGTGCTCTCACATTGATCAGGGATCCAGTTCATTACCGAGATCAACGATTTATTTGTACATGCACTTTCCATGCAGCCCTTTGGTGAACAAATTGTTCTTTATTCTCGTGCCGGCTTTCTGCGCGGTTTGTTCACCTCGGTGATGATTGCCGTCTCTGATCGCTCGTCAAACCTGCATCGATTGTTTACCCAGCATGTTGGTAAACACGGTCTTGTCACATAATTAGTTGGCGTATAAGAAGTAAACAGGATCGGGGAACCCGGGTTTGACAGAGTGAACATGAGTCCGCGGATGCAAAAAATGTCCGAATTGCGAAAAATCCGTTTAAAGCTTTATGTGGTTCAGCATTAAGTGCATCGTCTCCACGCATCGTCAGATTGATCTAAGTCGTTTAAGATAGAATTATTCGTCGTAACCCTTGATAAGGATATTTCAAGTGTGCTCAACCATTGAGAACTCGTCTGGATAACTGTGAAATAAACGGTTAATCAATATTTAGATCAATAATTAGTAATTCGTTATCACAGATTAAATGAGAGAGATCTTGTAGCTTTGCCTAGGCGAGACCTGTTTTACTGCCCTTAATATAGTGAATATAATAATTTCTTATCCGCTGCTGGCTTAAAGACTCAAACGTTCTTTTGCTAATTCGGAACATACGAATCCTGATCGAGGCTTGCGAGTGTAAACAAAACGAAACCAGTCATGGTACGTCTCAGTGGGCAATGTGACAGCCTTCGCAGCCGACAAATCTAGGCGACCTGTATCAGTGGTCTGAGCTGAATGCGGAAAGGTGTAAAGGAGTAAAAGATTAGAGTTCACTTATCATGTTGGCTCTAAAGCTAAGATTGGGCCCAATCTGAAAAAGATCATTGGATCAGCAACAGTCACAAAGCAGCCCACATTGCAAAGCAATTTATATAAACAAACTGGGGAGGTGGAAATTCAGCCGTGTATATGAGTATTTTACTCGAGTAGTCCTTCAAACGATCTTAATTCAAGGTCACTTCAAGGTAATTCATTGTACTACAAGGTCTAACAATTATTATGTTCATCAATCATAGATTAGAGAAAATTTAATGTGGGTAAAGCGAAACTTAAACACAAAGAATGTAGATTACAAAAATGAATGATATGATAAAAACCAGTTGAATATAGTTTTAAATAAATCAATAAATGAGTACACAACAGCACCTCCAGACAGTTCATGGCTTCCACGAGTAGACATCGTGGTTAGGCATCGTTATCACGTTGTTCAGCAAACAAGCAAATTTAACAGCTGAGGTAGATTATTTTTAGCGATTTGAATCAGAGGAGGATTTTTAGGGACTTAATTTTTGTTTTTTTACAGGGATCACTGCCCATTGTATAATCGTCTCTCTCTGTTATTATTATGTATGCGCAAATTAATGCAATTCGTCGTCTGACTTGACCGCGCTTTGGTGACTTTAAACATTTCATTCCGACTGCCACCTGATCACGTAGGCACGCCAGCCTCTCCCCCCTCCCCGACATTTGAGGTCAGTCTGTCTCTCTCATACGAGTCCGACCGACACACCTTTTAGTGAGCTGATTGGACAATGGAACACCCCTTTTCCTAACCTTCCGAATAAATGGCCGTTCCACGGGACCCCTTTCAATTGTTGTGTCAAGTGCCGTGGAAGTTATTCCAGTCGAGTAATTTTCCATTTAGTAAAGAATATTTTCGGATTTGTGGAATTTTTTTGGGTAAGTATTACATATTGTTTTAATATTTTATTCTCTTTCTCATACAATTAACTTTATAATGCAAGATAGTGTTAAATTGATAGCCGCGTCAACCATTTTTAACGCACTCCAGCGTCTACTAGGGACAGTGATTGCGATATGATTTATGATACAAGATTCATGTATTTATGACGAGAAAAAGCATTTCGTATCACAATTACCATGCGATATTACATATTCATACAACATACGAAATAATACATAATCAACTCCATATCATGTCACTTTAGGTTTAATTAAATACTCGCTACAACTTAATACAAACGTGAATTGGAATAAATTTGATACATTAATTTACGTATTATTTAAAAACACATAAGTAAAATAACAGATAACACAATTTTTGAAATGTTTATTCTAATTACTTCATGTGGTAAGGAGTTTTGAGATCATGATAGAACAGCGGATGCAATGTCTACTTTCAATCAACAATGTGAAGCTGTTTACAAGTGCACTTTTCGGTTGCTAGGAGTTTTACACACATGTTCATGACTTACATATACGGCCAGTTGTAGACTATACCGCTCAAGCGAGGGCACCATGGCTCCGCTTATATCGTAGAGCTACCAAGTTTTCTTATGGTATTCAAAATACGACACGTCTATCTCCTTTCACACGACTGGACCTCAAAACGTTTACGCCAAGGAGAATGCGAAGCGATTTTATCATAGCAACCGAAGTTATTACTACTGTTTCCCACCCCCTGGATAACGTATTGCAACTTCGAACTTCTTTTAACATCCGAGTAGATGGTTGTATGCTAGAAATATCACACTCCAAACGGAACTGCCGCTGGGATTATCCATTTATGTTTCAATAAAATGAACAGTTCCATACAGAGAGACTCGTGATGCCACTCCGGTTTCAGTTGAAGTGCTCGAGACAAAAATTTTCCAGCCAGAACAATTTTATTTGAAACCGTTACATTGGTATACGAATTAGGGCTATCGCGCAGTGTATGAGAAAAGTGTTCTCTCATAATATATCTATTATCTAATCCATCATAATCTTCGTCACGCGGTTAAGCTCCAAGCTTGTCCATTTGCTTGTAAAACATAATAAAAACCCTTGGTTCAGCAACCTACAATTGTTTATTGCAAACGTACCATACGATAAACCACCAGGAATATTCCAAGGGATGTCGTCATTATTTTCCGCTAGTAGCCTTTGATGTTCATAGCGAGTGCATGATTATGTTAAAATCCACATTGTGTCAGAAGAATAAACATATCGATTTGGGAGTAACAACTCTTTAAACGTCAATAGTGATACACATCACTACGTCTTTCAATGACGTTTGCTCTGCTATCGACGAAAACATACTCGAACATTTAGCGTGTTTGAGATACCTACAACTTCCAAACACAGGCGCAGTTTAGACAACCACCAGAAATTCTAATGATACATATAAAACGGACCTGGAAAGGCGTTACTTTGATTAGGATCACAGTTGAAGCACATTGACTCAACACCTGAATCGTCTGCCCGATAAACCGCTTCTTAATTCAGCGATGTGTCTTATTTGTGCTGAATCGAACGGTGGGCTAAGAAATGCGCATTGACAATTTGATTTGTAAAAATTTGTGAATTTTCATGTTTGTTCTACTTTGAGTAAAAGCAGCATGTTACATTTTAAGTAGGCTCCAATATGAAACCGATTGTATGCGCACTACGAAAAACATTTACTTCACTATTGGGAGTAAATTGGCTGTTCATCTTAATTGGGTTAGCGAACCACGATTCACAATCCTAGTGATTGTATTTTATCAAGTGGAGCGGAGGAAATAACTTGTTATGACGCGTGACTGTGAAAGCCTCTAGGATCTAACGTCGCTGAACTTGTACCCGAAATATGATTGAATTGGTGGTATAAGCACCTTATCCTAGTGTGTAAGTTTATACTCCCTGTTTTACCTGTGTTGTGCTACTACTAGTATAGTGTGTACTACTAGTTCGTTCACAGTCTACACCCTTACAGATTTCGTAGCATTTGCATTTCGTCATTTTCACGTATATTCAACAGTTTAGTGTGGTATTTTATATTGCAGTTAAGCATTAGGTACCTCCTACCAGTGAAGTGGTGTGCCAGATGATGCTGATAACATATGCTGACTTGTCCATTTTATTCATGGCACACATGATTTACGAGCACAAAGTCCTGCTACCAGATGATTATGTTGAAACGTTGTTTTCTATGAATGATTTTTGCTACAGAATATTTACAGTTACATTTCAAAAGTTAAAGAGAATACTGAACTCGTTCCAATTGATGAAGGACGAGTAACAATAATATCGATCTCACATGAGTACTGTTTAATTAAAAAGCACACGAGAATAAAACTATTAAATCGTCAATACCGGCAACTTATTGTCAATGGTGCATAATATTATATCCTCAACAAGATCCTAGATACAGGACTACCAACTTCAGCAGGTTGTAATTAGAGATGTGCGTCACACGAATAATACTTTTTCGACTTTCTTCACGGACTGGGTGTTTTGGGCAAATTCACAAATATTAAGGCTCCGAAAAAAGCGTATCAGTTCATTTTACAGTTTGTCTCGCTTTACTTAGATAAGACATGGTAAATTTCCCATTATCGGTCAACCTGTTCGTTTGATGCAAGTGTGTCAACACCCCCTTTTGGAATTAATTTCCCAATATTTTCCCCTGTTCGTCATCATTTGATTGTGCAATACATTCGGTCACCGTTGCTTTTGAGCTCGGTCAGTGAGACGTGTATGCTCCCCCTGACAGATTCGGTAGAAAGGGTCAACGAGTGATGACGTAACTAACTATCGGTCGATTCAGTGCAGCGTAGTGTACAAACCCACGTGCCGAATGAAGGTCAACTCGGATCGATAGTATGTGATTTCGTTCAAATCGACGTAGCACGTGACTCAAGACCTGTTATTAGTCAACTTGTCCGAATGGTCTAATAAGCGTGATAGCGCACGCCGATTGGACTGCATCAGCTAAAGTTAATTTTAAAAAATCACGAATTTTGAATAAACATTAGTTTACACACTTTATAAAAAAGCATTTAAATAAAAGCACGCGAAACAGAAAACCTGTGCATTGAATTTGACCCATGATGTTGAAATAAAACGGTTTATAAGTAAGTGCTCAGCAAAATACAGTGAATTGACTACCGTTTTGGTGCGCATTGTTAATGATTGAACCTGCTGTAGCATTTAGCATTCTATAAACCATTGCCAATTCTGGAAATGAGATGAAGTACGCATCTAACCGGCCGATCCTGCATCTGACAGCCATGCACCAACCATTCTCCTACTCAAACGACTTTTTATAGTTTCAGATGAACTAGTGAACCTAAATTGCCGTCATAAAACTCAATTTGATAGTGACGAAGTATGATACATTGTTTAATGTAGCAGAACTGGTTTTAAATGACGTTGCATCAACATCGTTTCATGCGCAAACTCTATTTTTAAGAGGATATTCTCGAGACAGCACTTTTTTTTCGCGATCGACTTAACAATAATATTCTCAACCATACTTTCCACTGATTGCAACTGGATCTCTTTACATGTCAAGTAGCATCAAAACTCGATCTAAACACATCTTATTGACCCCAGAAAGTCTGTATATCAGAAGAGCTTTATTCAAAGTGATTCAAAGTGATTCAAAGTTGTAATGGTCTAAAAAGCATTTAGCTTAACAATAACCATAGGATGGAGTTATGAGGCATATACAATAAAAAAGAAGAACAGTAAAACTCATGTAGTGTAAATCGTATCAAAGTTTGGGTTGTCTCTCAAGTGTTTGCGTATGCATCAAGAAGTTTTTGCCAAAAACACTGGTACTTGAACAATTATCTCGTTGATCAAATATGTGTGTTTTTCACAAATATTTATGCACAAATTTTGTTTGTTTATCTTTTTTCCCTTCTCCTTTTTATTCAACTGCATCGATTTTAACCGAAGTACGCTCTGGTAGAATTTGATACAGAAATAGGGACAGTAATATGATCAACCGCTTCTAATTATTGACACCGGCAAGTTATGCGATGTTTCACATGTATTTAATCAATGACACTGAGATCTGGAATAAACCGATATACATTAAAAAAGAAATTACCGAACTGCGCTTCAGGAAAGTTGATCCATCATCATCATCGTCATCATCATCATCATTATCACCATCATCATCGTCATCATCATCATCATCACCAGTGAGTGCATTACAATAGCCATTTGTCGTCGTTTGTGATGCATCTATCCAATAACAACAGCACGCGTATATCTAAACCATGAGACAAAGACAAGTTGCCGATTGGCAAAACCAATAATATAACATTCTTTTCGATCGATTACTTATCGGGTACATATCCGCAAACATTCATATATATATATATATATATTTCCGTACAGATGGGGATGCAAAGCTTTCAATCACATTCGGGAACATCCGATCCCTCGACCACTGACCCGGACGAATGGTCTCCAGAGTTAAACAAAAAACCTGCGACAGAATTTCAACCGAAATCCACCTCTGTTCTCGATGCGGCCGTATCTGTTCATCCGTTGACTTCCTTCATGTCGGAGCAGTCGGGGACGTCCGAACAATTTAGTCAAGCATCACAATACAGCACACCCTCGAGTATGAGTTCACAATGTCTGGGAGGATATTGTTCTGAACCCGAAATTCAATCCCCGGACTGTTCAAATTTGACCGCAATCCACGGAACAGGGAATGTGTTCATATCGAGGACACACTCCGCATCACCACTTACATCTACTTCAACGTGGACGCAAGTACAGACGTGTTTGGGACCAACTGAAGCCAACACAACAGACTGTTTCAACCCCCCGGGACACGAACATCCATTATCTCATGGCAATCTACCCAGTGTACCAAATGGCCTCTTTCCCGATCGTGTGATTGAAGATATCCAACATACACCCTTTACAGATTCACGGACACTATCCACTTTCACTACTACAAATTCCAACCAATCCATATTCACAGAATCCTCTAGACAAATGCACCACACTTCAAGTTATGGAGTTTACTGTACCGTGGGACAACCCCAATGCTACGGTGAGTTTTCGTATTGCATGCATCCGTTGAACAGTATTCAATTTCTGGCCAGATTATGCATCATTTCGGGAATACCATTCTAAAATGTTGATTGAACTATGCCGTAGCTTTATCGTCAACAGCGTAAGTGCATCGATGTAAATTACCCAATACTTGGCTGTTATATACAACCACGATGCGGAAATCGTTAATACTCAAAACAACTACCTGATCTGCAATAGAGTAAGCACAGACATATCGAGATGAATTACTTACACAAAGACAAGTGCACCCTAATGCCTATTTCAAATAAAGCAAGCGAGCTTCATTTACTAAAAGTTCTATGCAATACTTATCTTATTTATTACATCTTGGCTCAATAAAATTAAACCAACCTTTCGCCACACAATTCCCCTAATTTAAATGGGTGTGTAGATAAAATACTAAACTGCTAAATCTTGACTGGAAACCAATGGCCAATCATAACATGAGCAACTCGGAGCTGAGGGAAAATATCAACATGTGGTCAAAAATATTCGCCCATGAATTTCATGTACACAGAATTGGGAACTTGCTTTGACGTTGAACTGGTTCGAAGAACAATGCCCCCTGGTCACCGAATACAGCCGATGATTTCCGTGTTAGTGTGTACTGGAAGGGCGATCGGGAGCGCTTTATATGTCTACTCATGTGTGTGTGTGTTTGCGTGAGTCTATGCACGCATGCATATGTCTATTTACCTTCTGCTGATAAGGAGAGTAAACATGCAACTTGCGCCAGTGACAGCCTGACGCGGGAGCATTGAATATTCGCGGCAGCAGCAGCAGCAGCAGCGCAGAGAAGCAGAACATGTTCGATGTAGCATCAACAAGCATGACGTCAAGAGCATAGTGACACGCCATGGTCGCGTGGCTGATAAACCAGCGTGAAAAACATGCTGTAACAATCATGACCAACGTGAATAAAACACGAACGATTGATAGGTGACAAAACATGCACATTTGAATGATGATGCATTGTGTTTTAGCGAGGATCGATTCATTAGTAACTAGTACAGTAATCGTGGGAGTTTATTGAGGATTGGTTGAAGCGTTTGCAATTTGCATAGGCAAAATGTAAGGTATGAAAGCAGAATTGGTGAACAATGATGACCGTCGATACAGAACTCTAACTGATGTTGACTTGTTTGATTTTCATGATTGTGAGGTCGGATTACGAAGCAAAAATCACTTGAAAACCGATTCAGTGTCTGTGTTGCTTTTCCTTGAATGTTCTCCATATTCCTCGCCCGTAAAGTTTGAATATGAAGCTTTGCATGCATATCGCGAATCTTATAAACTAATCAATTAATATAAGGAACTTATTGCAAGGAAAATCTGAAAGGTTTGATTTGACTCAGAAAAAAATTGTAATTAGTAACGGATTAGAATTTCGTTGAGATAAACATTAATTTCTTGAAGGAATCTTGTATTAAATGGCACAAAAGACTTCGAGTCTAGCGTTGAATTTCATACAAAAGTAGATAACCATGTGCCAACACATTATTCCAGCAGTATTTCAACGTTATTTATTACACATGACTACTAACAATTAGTCAGTAGTTAAGTGATATTATTTTACCGTTTTACAGTTGGCGTCGACTATATCAGTGGTCCCAATTCTCGCGGCTCCAATGGTTATCAATGTGTAAGATGCGGCCAGTATGCCATACAAGTTAAGGATTGGTTCAAAGACCGCGGAACAGGTTCACTTTTGTGCCCATCTTGCATGCCCTGGCGACATTCTGCTCATCTCCCCAGCGATAGTTTCTACACTTTTCATAATGCTGCTTCTCATTCGAACGGATTCCATCAAACTTTGAATAGTGAAGATCCAAATACCACAGATGCATTCATTACATATCACGGTGAGTGAGGAAATCATTTCGTTTTGATTTTGAGATTTTATTATTCACTGCTTTGAATGAATCACTTTTTTGTCCTACCATATATTTACCTATATTGTTACATCTTCTTTACCCAGGTTCAAGCAGCAAAATGACAGGAAACGCGAATGGGAACCACCTAATGGAGAACATCAATGAATCTAATTTTAATCCTGGGGTGGTTGGTTTTCCCCACAACAGCCCGATTACTGTAAATCGCTGTTCAGATGCAGTGGCAGTCGAAAACGGAGTGATGGGTTTCAACCAACCTAGCAATGACACCACAATTCCGAACACAACACGTCGCATGGAAAATAAGCATATATCCACGCGTTTCTATATTTCTCAATACGATCATCCAGAGCAATCCGTTTTTACAACGAGTTCAGGGTGTCCGAGTTATTTCACTGAAAACATGTCTGCTCAAAATCCCTGGGTGTGGACGCAAGATGTACCCAGTACGACGAATCCTATTCCGTCCACATCCAACAAAAGTCCTCATGCTCTGCTCAAACCATCTTGTTCCCCCATGAAAAACAGGCCGATTTTATTAGACCGAGATTTAAGAAGGCAAACATGGGACGCAGTCGGTCAAGAACGTCCTCTAATTCCAGGAGCAAATATTCCAAGGATCCCTGGGCCATCATTCATGGATCCCACGCTGGTGAGTTAAACGTGATTTGAGTTACCAGGCAGTACTTGATTACGTAAGAAACATAATTCAAAAAACTAGACAGCCTTTTAAGCGAATTTCTAACTAGGTACGGAGGTGATACTTATGCATGCTAGCATCATACATTCGAATTGGTTTCATAAGTTAAAGTCATTACTATTTGCTGTGAAAGTTGGAAGTCCATTCGCTATATGGTATTTTATTACTCAATAATAATTTTGTTTCACAGAAAATCCGCTTTACACGCATTAAAACCAGTTAATCATTGAGTTTGCATTCAGTCTGAACTGAGTAACTGTCGTGAATTTTCAAATACAGAATCACAAAGTGATTCCTGGCCAAGCGCTCGTGGTTCTTTTTAAGAACCCTATATAACAGTGGCATACAAATTTAACTTTGTTTACCGCTTTTCCACTGTTTCAAGGCTCACTGAACCTGATCATACTGTCTCCACCTGATGACGGCAAAACAGCCAGAAACCGGTAGTGGTGTGTAAGGGATGGGGATGTGAGCAACACATTACTTTGGTCATCCACAAGCGCCTTGAGTGCTTTGACCAAGAATCACCTTGTGATTCTGTGTCTGAACATCGGGGTTCGTTGTACGAACCCTATATAACAGTTGGCACACAAGTATAACCTTGTTTACCTTTAATCCACTGTTTCAAGGCTCACTGAACCTGATCTTACTGTCTCCACCTGACGACGGCAAACAGCCAGAAACCGGTAGTGGTGTGTAAGGGATGGGGATGTGAGCAACACATTACTTTGGTCATCCACAAGCGCCTTGAGTGCTTGGACCAAGAATCACTTTGTGATTCTGTGTCTGAACATCGTGGTTCGTTGTACGAACCCTATATAACAGTTGGCATACAAGTATAATCTTGTTTACCTTTAATCCACTGTTTCAAGGCTCACTGAACCTGATCTTACTGTCTCCACCTGACGACGGCAAACAGCCAGAAACCGGTAGTGGAGTGTGAGGTATGGGGATGTGAGCAACACATTACTCCGGTCATCCATAAGCGCCTTGAGTGCTTTGACCAAGAATCACTTTGTGATTTTGTGTCTGAACATCGTGGTTCGTTGTACGAACCCTATATAACAGTGGCATACAAGCATAAATTTGTTTACCACTTTACCACTGTTTCAAGGCTCCCTAAAACTGATCTTACCGTCTCCACCTGACGACGGCAAACAGCCAGAAACCGGTAGTGGTATGTAAGGTATGGGGATGTGAGCAACACATTACTTTGGTCATCCATACGCGCCCTTAGTGCTTTGACCAAGAATCACTTTGTGATTTTGTGTCTGAACATCGTGGTTCGTTGTACGAACCCTATATAACACTTGCATACAAGCATAACTTTGTTTACCACTTTACCACTGTTTCAAGGTTCCCTCAAACTGATTTTACCGTCTGCAACTGACGACGGCAAACAGCCAAGAACCGGTGGTGGTGTGCAAGGGATGGGAATGTAAGCAACATATTAGTTTGGTCATGCATAAGCGCCTTGAGTGCTTTGACCAAGAATCACTTTGTGATTCTGTGTCTGAACATAGTGTTTCGTTGTACGAACCCTATATAAAGGTGGCATACAAGCATAACTTTGTTCACCACTTTACCACTTTTTCAAGGCTCCCTGAAACTGATCTTACCATCTGCAACTGACAACGGCAAACAGCCAGAAACCGGTAGTGGTGTGTAAGTTACGGGGATGTGAGCAACACATTAGGTTGGTCATCCTTACGCGCCCTTAGTGCTTTGACCAAGAATCACTTTGTGATTTTGTGTCTGAACATAGTGGTTCGTTGTACGAACCCTATATAACAGTGGCATACAAGCATAACTTTGTTTACCACATTTCCACTGTTTCAAGGCTCCCTGAAACTGATCTCACCGTCTGCGACTGACGACGGCAAACAGCCAAGAACCGGTGGTGGTGTGCAAGGGATGGGAATGTAAGCAGCATATTAGTTTGGTCATCCATAAGCGCCTTGAGTGCTTTGACCAAGAATCACTTTGTGATTCTGTGTCTGAACATAGTGTTGCGTTGTACGAACCCTATATAAAGGTGGCTCACAAGCATAACTTTGTTCACCACTTTACCACTTTTTCAAGGCTCCCTGAAACTGATCTTACCATCTGCAACTGACGACGGCAAACAGCCAGAAACCGGTAGTGGTGTGTAAGGTATGGGGATGTGAGCAACACATTACTTTGGTCATCCATATGCGCCTTGAGCGCTTTGACCAAGAATCACTTTGTGATTTTGTGTCTGAACATAGTGTTTCGTTGTACGAACCCTATATAACAGTGGCATACAAGCATAACTTTGTTTACCACTTTACCACTGTTTCGAGGCTCCCTTAAACTGATTTTACCGACTCCACCTGACGACGGGAAACAGCCGGACAGCGGTAGTGGTGTGTAAGGTATGGGGATGTGAGCAACACATTACTTTGATCATCCATAAGCGCCTTGAGTGCTTTGACCAAGAATCACTTTGTGATTCTGTGTCTGAACATCGTGATTCGTTGTACGAACCCTATATAACAGTGGCATACAAGCATAACTTTGTTTACCACTTTACCACTGTTTCAATGCTCACTGAACCTGATTTTTATGTTTCCACCTGATTAAGCATTGTCCTCCTTCCCGTCTGTATTGAGCCGAATGCAAATTCAATATTTCAAGTTATATTTCGTATCGATAATTAGATAATCTCAAAATGACTTGTGTCGCTCTGCGCTGTGGCGTTTCCAATAGCTGAATATCTTTTTTCAACCAAGGATCCTATGCCGGTATATCATATTTAACATGAAGACGGATGTACGTTCAAATCAATTTGCAGACAAAATTGAGGTCAAACGAAACTAGGACTCTTCTAGGGAGACCCAAGTTGCTCTCAGCTATGCAGGCAGCCAGTCGACACTGCATTGAGTTTCCTAAGTGTGATTGGATATTAACGCCTAAATTTTTTGGAGGAGGCGTGTTTATTAACATTGCGACCTAGATAATATTCTTTGCTCAACATTCTGTTGAGAGACAATAGGCTGCATTCCGAAGCATTCAGTGGCATTTAGTTGTCTAGGGACCAACAATAAATCATATCGAGATCCCGTTGCAGTTTCTGCGTGTCGTCTGTGGAGTTTATCTTGCGCCAAAGCTTTTCGTCCTAAGCGAAAATAACACAGTAGGCAAGTCGATTATATATACACTCGAATCTCGGTACTATGCCACCTCGTTACTATGCCACTCTCGCTACTATGCCACTTTTGCTCGGTCGCGACAAAATTCAATACAAAATAAATTTACTATGCCACTCCCTACTCTCGTTACTATGCCACTATTCTGTGACTATTTAGAAATGCATTTTTGCGCATTTTACGCATATAGTCAGCCGGTTTCAAGGTCAAACACGCGATGTTTCTCCCTGACGTCAGCTACAACAAGCCAATCACCTCACGCACAACGACGAGCCTCTTTCCTACTCTTGCTTTAAGTATCGATAGATAGACCCACGAAAGCGCGCGCACAAACAGACACTCACAACAGTGACATCGTTATTTTTCAAACTATTCAGCCCATAATGTCAGCTCAGAAACGCAAGCGAACCGACTTTACGCTGAAGGAGAAGTTCGAGATCATCGATGCTGCGAAGAAGGAGCCGAATCAGTCCAAGTTGGCGAGGGAGATTAGCAAGAAATGGAGCGTCGAAGTTAAGAGAACCACCGTGAAGGGCATTCTCAGCGAGAAGGATGAAATTGAAGCTGCATTCAAAGCTGACGCAGCCTCACGACCCGAAGTTTGAGGAGGTAGTGCTGATGTGGCTGATGCAAGCAAGAGGACTGAATCTGCCTGTCAGCGGCGATCTGATCAAGGAGAATGCGATAAAACTGGCCGAGCTGACGCACATCTCAGTCTTTATGGCGAGCGACGGTTGGTTAGACAGCTTCAAGAAGCGCAATGGCGTCACGTTCAAGACAGTGCAGGGCGAAGCTAGAGCGGTGGAGTCCCAATCCCTTATTGATTGGCAGCAGCAGGTTCTCCGGCCCTTACTCAGGCAGTTCTCTTCAGGTGATGTCTTCAACCTGGACGAGACTGATGCAAGCGTGTGATCGGCTAGACAACGAGATGAACGAGATCCGACGAAAGAAGTTGCGTCAGCCGACGATTTCTGAGAGCTTTGGACTGATCGATTGAGCAAATAAATGATGGACTTGAGAAAATAAAGCCGTTTTTACAAAACCTCGTTACTATGCCACTCTCGCTACTATGCCACTTTTGCTCGGTCCCAACGGGTGGCATAGTACTGAGATTTCAGTGTATTAAAAACAAAAGAGGTTTTTGGACTAATCCAAGATATCAACCACTCTTTAATCCATGCATGGAGTTTACCCCGTATACCGTAGGTGAGTAGTTTCGACGAAAGTATTTCGTGATTCACACAATTAAAAGGTTTTAGGAAATCAATATAAATCACGTACATGGAGTTGCACGCATCCAATAGCTCGGACCAAGATTCTTTTGCTATTACTAAGTTTAACCGGCAAGATCATTTCTTCCTGAATCCACGCTGTGCCCAGGAGATTAAATTATTAATCTCAAAGTGATTTCGCAAGGCATCAGCTATTATGGACTCCATTACTGTTGATAGCTCTGGTAATAACGGTATCGGGCGATAGTTTAATGTATTATTTCTCTCGCCACCCTTGTAGATGTGACTAATCAGGGCAGCTTTACTAGTTTCTGGTAGAAAGCTGTGTTCGAACATCATCGTGAATACATCAGATGTCGGTATTGCCAATGCGGAAGATAGATTGTACACTATGTTTGCGTGTATATTGTCTATACCGGATGAACCTGTTCTCTTCATCGTCAATAATTTCGTTTATAGAACGTTGGTTAAACTCCACCCCGTGGAGAATTGGCAGGCTGCAGCGCTCAGAGTTTAAAGGCTGTCCATGGGTCGACACTTGTGAGAAAACTGATGCGAACTGTTGTCGGAAAACGTTAGCACAATCTTTAAATGACTTCACTAGTCCAGTACCGGAGGCCAGTGGCGGTATTCCCATTTTAAGATTCCGGAGGACTTTGACGTGTTCATACAAGGCTTTGAGTTTTATAATCAATTTTTGGACTACACTGATTTGATAATCTTTTCTGTCTTTTCGAATGAGAGAGACACACTTATTTCGCAATAAGGTGTAGAAGCACCAAGATATCGCAGACGCATCGTTCAAGTATTTGGACCAGGCTTTGTCACGCTTACACATCCATTTCCAAATACCGCTTCTGAGAGGCTTTTCGGACGCTGTTTGCTGGATATAATTTTTACCTTCGATGATGAATCAATGATCGACCATTGGGCAGACCGCACTTGCGGTACAAAGACGTTTGCAAAAGAGATATGGAAGCTCTTGGCATTGACCCGGCAAGTTGGGAAAAACTTGCTCTTGACAGCTCACATTGGAGGCACTGTGAAAGCGTCATGTGCAAGCTGGGAAGGAGCAGATTCAGCTTTTGGCTGCTGAACGCAGATCACGCCGCCGGCGTGCAACTGACGCAATACAACCGAGTTCTGAATTTCATTGCCAGCGCTACGGGAGAAATTGTTCCTCCCGAATCGGGCTGTTTAGTCATTCCAAAAGCTACAAAACTTGAACATTCACGCGATTGTGATCTACATCCATGGTCGACATCGACCGAAGTAGGCCGACAACAACTATACAATCCTATCCGAATCATTAACTTAAAAATTATCAAAGAGTATTTAAATAGCATTTTCAGGCCGAAACATCCTCACATATCTACCTTCGCATTTGGTAGCTGAAACGAAACAATTGAAATGTTGTCAAGTGATATGAGACATGCTGATCAGCAGCAGTTATTAGCTTTGTATGTGACGGGCCAGAAATATTAACTGGACATACTGAGGGAATCAGTCTTTGTCATATTCTCAAAAATGCTCCAAGATGTTTCGTATCTATGACAAAAAGTGATGAAAAAATGCTATAGTAGCTTACTAAAGAAAGAATGAACAATATTTTACATCCAAGCAAATCACACATCTGAATTTGCATGTTTTCTAATGAAAAGTTACGTGGAGTTTCATCGGCGGCACAACGGACTGGGCCCATTGCTTTTGTTATTGGAAGATCTAGGTATTCTAAAAGTGTCTGCAACATTTGAATCACGAGATCCAATGGCATCGGTAATGTATAACCATTGCTTAAAATCATGTTGCTTTGATTCTCAAGTTGATAGTGATTAAACAATTTTGTGACACCGTCGAATATTATTATTCGTGCAGTATACTTGTCCCGATAAGTGTATAGGCACGTTCTTTCGCACCAGAGCATGCCGCCTTGTACTTAGCAAGTTAAACTGGGTCCAGAATTGAGTAGATACGCATTGAGGATGACTTCTTTCATGTCAGAGTTAGTTCACAATGTCAATCTTAATAGGCGCGGCCGGTCTACGTGTGGGGAGCCTTTATGCTGAGTTAAGTGTGTCATCGAAATAGGTACTGAAGTATTCAAGCAAATCTGTGTACAGAGATTAGTCCATTAATTGAGCTCATGTTCTTCTCTTGCCGAAAAAAGTGTATCTGTCGACTCCGGTAAATTTTTGTATAGTACATTGAGAGCGATATCGGTCTTAGTTGAATGAGCTGTAGTGTTGCGTTTTTTGGTTTGCTCGGATCTGGCAACCAGACGGTGCGTGGTCCAGGCCAAAGTGTTCACCAATTTACCAGATGAGGACCGCGGTAAGCAGGTTTCACCAGATCCATCTTTTTTACACCCGGATAAGCAGTCACCACACTCAGTTAAGGGTTAAGTTTGAATCGTAATTTTTCTCATGCTTTTTGACGCCTTATGCAACATTTATTTCAGGTTGAATTGCTTTGGCAATTGTATCTACCAAAATCGGTTTAAATGTTTCTTCGTTAACAATTTTCAAAAAATCTCTATTCGAGATTCCAGCTCTCCTCGCGGGAAGGATTTGTAGGTGTATCGCTAGGTTGTTTACTCCAACATGCACTACATACGTAGCGAACGCCGGGGAAATCAACGTTGTTAATAAACATTTGACGCACATCATGTGCTGCCTTCTTTGTCTGGGCATCAAGGTCATCCTTCGTGTCATTGTTACAATCCAGTAAGGGATGAGTCTGTGCACAATCCACAATCACTAATGTCTTCCTTTACTAATTATGGCCGAGATTGTAGTTATTAGTTTACTTATAAGCTATTTTCCTTTTGTATTTGTTGATATTGATTGAACTCAAATTTTCTATATGACAGGTGCTTATCATTTTTAATACCAAACCAACGATAAATAAACTTAAAGACAAATCAAGAAAAAGAATTGGCCGCAAATGACAAAGAATCACGATATGCCAATCGATCTGAGATCACTCCTCTTCCCGCATCAATGGCTGCTCAATATCTGTTATAACGTCACGCAGCAATTTGTTGCTTATCTAATATTTGATCTGAATTATTTTTTAACATCCCGATTTTAGACTATTCAGCTGCGATTTTTCTGAACGATCAGAAGAACATTAAACACTTTGATAACTCCAATTAACGTACAATTATTATCACCTATGGAGATATTTCCGAACCCATTCTAGAACAAAATTATATTCTAACTAATAGAATACATAAACCAGGACTTGGCCAAGCATAACTCAGCATCTACTAGATAGACAATCTTTCGTTTTCGTGACCGTCAGTTATATTGACGGAACAAAAGAAAACAAATTATTTCTTTAGCACAATACTTATATACTCAGCTGTTGTTATTATAATAATTTCTCTAAAGATAAAAATTTCATAAACCGGAAATTATATCATCCTTTACATCCTCCATCTTCTTCTTCCTTTTATAAATCGCATTACAGAGACCATTTTCGCTACTAAATTTACTTGGTAGTATAATTTTGTACTGTTATACAAAGCATTTCTATGTAGAGAATCAAATGTTTATATACTTTCCCGAATAAATTAAAATTAATTAATTGTAAATAATTCAGATATATTGAATGAAACAAATTTCAACATGGTATCAAAAATAGAAACTCAAGAACTATTTTCAATTTTTATCGATTAGATAATGTGAACGAATCAATCAAAATAAGAACTTAAAATGATTTACAAAGAAGCTTATTTGAATGCATTTTCATCACACACACACACACACCACGACCGGTTTGGTGCTGAGGGCACTCATCGGGTAGGTACAGTAGGAACAGATGCCGCATGCGTTTGAAACAACAGAAGGATGGTAAATTATTTGTGCTTGTATGCCACTGATGGAGATACATGCAAATGAGTATTTTCGTTCATGGTAATGTGTCCAAACTCTGTCTACATGAGTGTGAGCTCATGTGTTTGAACAGGATAGTCGTACTAACCTTATTCAACAGTGACATAAAAGCGCTACTGGTTTAAAATAATTTGCTTCCAGTTTGGTTACTTCGTTTCACCCAATCAGACGATAAAAGAAATGGCAACCAATGGATTTCAAATATGTTAAGATAAATATAAGTTAAATTTTCATTTCGCTTTTTCGAACAACATGCGAGTACTACTCACCCTGTGCATCATCTTTCAAATCGTGACGTGCAAACGTATGTCCAGTTTGGTACAATTTACTTTTGCTAATGCAATTAAAAATACAACAATTTCTAACTAACATTTGATTTTCAGCTTACAATGTTTTGCTGAAATTTAAATTTGACGTTGCTAAAGATTATCAAACGAAACATTGTGATGCCTTAGCACCGGTTTATTGGGAAATTGGATGCACTATGGTAAGTACAATATTCGGAAACCCTACCATTTTTCGAAACCAAACATACAATATTTAACAATTGGCACATGCTTGAATTCAATTTCTATAAAACAAATGCTTGAGTAGATTTCATGACGGTTTTTTAGACCGCCGATCACAGAATGGCGCTGGATTGTTTAATGATCAAGACACGAATATCGCTTTCAGAACAATATATAAATTTATATTCTAAACGAGTTTAATGCAAAATACATCACTGTTTTCGAATTTAGGCTCAAGATTGATGTTTAACACGTTATTAAATGGAAACAGTTCCAAGGAATTTCACTTCAGAGTGACCAGAAAACTAAAAGCTGAATCTCTTAATACTATTGTCTAAGTAAAAAGCGAACATTAATTCTAAACTTTATTTTTGTTTCTGGCCTTTTAAGGATTTCATTGACAGAATTGATTGGCAATCTTAGCTGGAATATTTTATTTCATGTATTTTATAATTGCAAGCTGGCAATGATGAACTTTAGAGGCTTTTCAAACATTTGCACTAAATTACATTTGAATCTAACATCTCATTGCATTCACAGATGCAAACGGAACTAATGATTCATGACTGCGGTTTACGGAGGTACATGATAATGCTCAATAGCTTTTTGTTTGGAGAATACACAATTCACGTAGCTCAACTGGATAGCTCAAAGGATAGAAGCAACGAAATAATCAAAACACTGCGACAAAGCAAAACACTGCAAGTTTTGTCAGTTTGCCGTAAGTTACACTGAATTCTAACTTATGCTGTGTATTAAGTATCACATGGAATGCGAATCAAATCTCTCTCTCTCTCTCTATATATATATATATATATATTGCACTTCCAGTTTTATAGATCAATGTTTAGATCTTTTGAAACATTGTTGTTTCAAACTTGTGTCCAAGTACATGCAAATATCTGCGAAGGCATTGACCAATTTTGTAGGCTTTTATATCTAATTATATGTTGAATTCGGCAGACAACACCAAGATGTACCAACTGTAAATAAAAATGGTGGGAAACGTGTAATCCACATAAGCGATATCTGTTTCACCTCCTATTAATTCCTTCAAATCACAAGGACTCAACTCGATATTTACTACTTCAGTTCCATATACATTTGTATGAGTTGTCTTACGTATTTCTTTTCGCGGTCTTAATTTCACAGTGAAAAAACAAATAATCAGTGGTAATTCCTATAAACCCAAAGAATTCAAAACGGAAATTGTAGATGCGTGACTGCCCGTTTCTTCCGAACAGATAGTTTACCTGTGATGTATCACCGCAACCGTGAGGTGTCAAGTTATTGAAAGCTGGTAGAACTCTGAGAACTTGACTTTTCTTACTGGTTTAGAATATTCTCAGAATATTTTCAAATGAGAAATATTTCAATCTACACAAAAATTCAATTTTTTCATATAGATGGATAGGTTCTGCTGTGCGGTCGCATTGTTTTGCGTTGCTACTTTTGATCATACCTTCGGCGAATCTACTCAGGTTTCTCACATTCCAAGAATTCCGTGTTACTTTCGATCATAGCCATCGGAATTTATTCGTCTTGTTCTTGTCAACTGATCCACAGAAAATTTACCGTTTCGACGTAAATATATCAGTTTGCTCAGGCCCACCGTTATTGCTATTATCGCAAATATCGTGTCGAGCTAGGCATTTTGATACCTGATTATGTGTTCTACCTTTGTGTGGTTAACGAGTTATAGCGGATTATTTGCTAAATGACAAAATCTCGGGTTCCAAAGCAGCTACATCGCGAAGCCGACCGAAAGCCGATCGCTCAGCCGAACAACCCCCTTCAGGCTACAAACATGCGTGACCACATCACGAGATCCAACATACAGACAAAAAATCGATCGATCAAGCTGCGACAGTGAGATCTGTTCACGCGACAGCGACATGGATACAATTTGACCTCTGTGCCAAGGGCCTGGATCCGCCGAACGCAATAATGGTCCCGGCCAGTCCAGCTAATAGAACGTATCTCGACACGCAGTATTGTATCGAGGTCACGTGCAAAGCGTGTGAACATCCGGTGCGCCCAAGACGATCAAGTCATAAGGTGTTTGGGTAGGACCAAAGTAACTGTGACTGTACTTCAGCAACTTAGTCGATAGCGCCTGCTATGCCTGTGGTCGTTACAGAGCAAAATCCTTGCGTGATGCCGATAATTTTGAAGCCAAAATAGAAAATAGAATGGCCAGTTTTGAGTCGAGCCTTTAACGTGTAAGGAAAATGTTGGTAAATCACTTGAGCACGCAAGAGATTACTGATGTAAAACATGTTATTATTACAAGGATTTCGGATCAACCACTAAGACCATTGATGTGAAAAAAGATAGATCAGGGTTAATCCTGATCTTACTGTCTCCACCCGATGACGGCAAACAGCCAGAAACCGGTAGTGGTGTGTAAGGTATGGGGATTTGAGCACCACAATACAAGGTTAATCCAGTTTTTGGAATAAGCTAACACGACCACGGCAGTAAGAAATTATTACAGGGATGTGCTGTTACGGTCGACCTCAGATGTACACTATAAAGCTACTGTACCCGACTCACAAAGTGAAGCCCCAAATTGTTTACATTCTACAAAGTTTAACTTCCCGATGGGCAATAAGAACTCCCCATGAGCGTGATATGTACGAAAGTTAGCGTGTCCCAACAAGCCTGTTAGATAGCAAACAGAAATACGACCTCGAGAAATGGCCTCAACTCTGCCAACTAACGCAAATTGAAAATGCAATCCCAAGCAAAGTGACTCGTTTAACTCGCCACTAAACTTCAGCTCTTATTGCTCAACCTTGCTTGCTTAGGGTCACACTGAAATCCGAGGCTGATATCGATAATTTACAGCTGAATGCATACCGACTCAAGACAGATCCCGACTCAAACTGCTTCATATATCTCGATGCACCATGGTGGGGAAAAAAGGTAGATTGAACGCCATGGAAAATCGGTATCACGAAGTATAGATCTACTCGGTGTACCAGAGAACATCTCTCGAGCATCGATTAAGGAAACCGTCGCGCAAGACTTCAAGTAGTGGCGCTACATTGCGTGTTCTCTTGAAGCTTATAATGCCGTTGATGTGGACAAATTTCGAGTTCCTTTTTCGCCAAAATATAAAGGGGATGGACCAAAACCCCTGAAGATTACGTTCTTGACCAGCGCTGTGGCCGAAATAGTAAGGTCTGAATGATAATAGGTAAATGAACATCCCCCAGAGATTTTAAAATTAGCCCGCCGAAAGCCAATGCCATAAGTCAAACACCCTTGTCTGAAAACAGCAGATATCATCGTTTCCATCCAAATGTAAGAAACCAATACATGAAAAACGTCGTAGATCCCGCTCAAATAGAATCGGACCGAGTAATTCACACCGAGACCCAACTGTTGATTCAAGCGGTCGGCTACCAAGCTCCAGCTCACGTGTTCCATCATCCCTGGCACTGACTACTCAGCGGGACCGGCATCACACTGTTTAACGCCTTATCGAATGCCACATGATTCATCACTATATAAAGCAGTATCGATAACATGTTTTTTATACAAATGCGCAATGTTTAGTCAACATTTAGCGAAATTGATTAATATCTGTGTAGACAATTTCCCTGATCTCATTGCTGTGACTGAAACTTGGTCTCAATCGAGTGAGACCGATAGTAAACTTTCTATGAATGTGGTGGAGTTGTAGGTGGTGTTTCGTTGTATTGTCACAAGCGACTAAATATAAACATCATCTCGGATAGTGATCTCTCACTCACTGACACGCTCTGGTGCTTACTTGACCAGGAATCTGGCGACAGCTGTACAATCTTGGCCATATGCCACTCACCAACACAACACAAATATATGCTAGTTGAAAGACTTCAGCAATTCAACGTTCGGCAACAAGCTAAAATGCTAATCATCGGGACTTTAAACTTTGGCGGCTATACTGCAGAGGCCAGCATCCAGCAAGCTCACTGTAGCACAAACTTCGCGAAGTATTCGAACTAGTACCGTTGTACAACTACGTCTTCAGCCATACACGAATAAAAGTAACAGATCGGCCATCTCTTCTGGACTTTGTTTTGACTCCAAACGCATTGGTTATCGAATCAATCACCTACGAGGCTCCATTGTGGCGAAGTGTGTCGTGCTCATGTTATATTAGGACTGCAGTGCTTTGAGACAGCGATGAGAAGAAGGTCATCCGTAAAGTTGACTTTTGGAGACTCTGAGAAGCACTCTGTGAACTAAAAGTGATTTCAGTTACTCAAATACACATTACAACTCATTGCTAAACTAACTTCAGATGCAAATCCAATCAAACTCTAGATTTATTCGGAACAAAGATGTCCGCAACTTCTGATTTACTGTTCGCAGTAGAACCAGAAAATGAATTTCACTGAAAAGAGGAGCCTGAGGGATTCATTATAATCTTGCTACTCTTGCATCTTGGTTTCAATTTTGTTACCCTGCTCCCCTGCATCTCGAAAATTATGGAGCGCATCCTAACTGAGTGTATCGTAGGTCACCGTGAAACTAAAGAACTTTTATCAGCAGCGCAACATGGGTTTCACGGAAACAGATGTTGTCACTTAAATTTACGTATCACACTGGATGATTAGACAACGTCTCTTGACCTTGGATACCCGTTCATGCCTGCTATATTGTTGCGTCAAAGGCATTCGATAAGGTCATTCACAGCGTGCTTCAGCTAAAGCTAGTGCAATATGGAATAGCAGGAAACTTATTATCGTGGATAATGGATTATCTGATCGATCGGCATGTGCGAGTCCGAATTGACGGCGTTCTATCAAAAAGAATCAGCGTCACAATCGGCGTCGCTCAAGAGTCAGTGCTCGGGCTTATCCTTTTGTTGTTTTACATAAATGATATTGCGCAAGTAGTACGATGCACGATGGTTCTTTTTCTGATGGCATAAATCCGATCGATTGTAGATTGTTTGATGCTGCAAGAACATTTGGATGCCCTGCATCACTGGTCTCAACTAAATCAGATGCCTTTAAACGTATGTAACTGTAAAATGTTACAACTTGGACGACAATACAAACATACATATAATCTTAGTCATGAAAACTTGACTTGGACCAGCGCTGATAAATATATCGGCATCTGGATTACTAATAACCTGAAGCCAAATAGTCATTGCGAGATAATCTTCAACAGTGCAAGCGGTATCTAGGGAATGGTGAGAAGGATATTTTGCCGGTTATCTGCTAAAACCCTCCCACCATTGTATTTACTTACATCCATTCAACGATAGAACATATGATCCTAGTTTGAGAACCGTGGCTGCGTAAAGACATTGAATTGTTGGGTAAAATTTACCACTGAGCGTCGAAGCAAGTTGATGGGGTGCAGCGCATCCCATACCAAGAGCGTATGGCCACCTTTGAGTTGACCGATTTTATACAAATTAGAGAAAGGAGCGACATGATCCTAACACATAAAACACTGCGATGAAAAATCAGCCTCTCCGCGATATGATAAAAGTTAGTACTCTTAAGAATACACGGAATCATTCAAGTTCTCTCGTTATACCGAAATCAAGACTCGATTATACATGTCTTATCATCTTGGTGCGTAATTGCTATCATAAAATATTGTGAACGCTACTACGATCCGTGATCTCAAATCGAAACTTGATACTTATATCAAACAGCACTCAAATATCGGCACTGTATATTGACCCCATATGACCCCACACAAATCAAACACCTCGATAGAATTTTGATTGCATCCTCTGTATTTGTTATAGATGTCATCCAATGCTACATTTTAAGCGATCGCTTTTTTCATGATACAATTTTGATACCTGATTCAAATTCAAATTCAAAGTAATTCAAAGTTTTAATGGTCCAAAAAGTAAATACTTTACATTAACCACAGATTAAAAATATAGGGAATTCATAAAAACAGCACAAATGTTTTATACACATGGAAAGTCAGCATGTGTATTCAGGTGCAAGGTTGGGTTTGGTCAACATATACTTGTCAAGTTCAGCCTTGAACATGTTCAGGCTTGTTGCGCAAATGTTATGTGGGGGCAGGGAGTTCCATAGAAAACAGACTCTGACAGCAAAGAAAAACCTTCGACAATTTGATCTGGAGTGTGGAATAATTAACTTGTATCCATGCGATCTGCTACCACGTGCTGCTTGCCGATGAAACAGGTGTTCAAGTGGGTGATCCACTGTATGCAGAATGTTGAAAAGCAGGATCAAGTCACCCCTGAGACGACGGTACGAAAAGTCAAAGAGGTTTAGTGTTGCAATCCGCTCCTCGTATGGCCTGTTGTATAGACCGGTCACCAGGTTTGTAGCGCGGTGGTATACCCGTTGCAGCAAGGTCATGTCCTTTTGTAACCATGGGGACCATGCTTGAACAGCATACTCCATTGTTGGTCTTATATAGGTGTTAATTATACGGGGGAGTATCTGCTTTGAGAAACGACCAAATATCCTTCTGAGCAATGCTAAGATTTGGCAGCACTTTTTGTATACAACAGACAGTGCCGTGAAGACTTCAGGTTACTGCTAATCCACACGCCCAGGTCTTCCTCTTCAGTAACCCATGAAAGTTGCTGAGATCCCAGAGAGTATGTGAATTCGAATGATTTACCTACGTTCAACATTTTACATTTTTGGATGTTGAATGGTAAGCAGTTCCGCAAGGACCAATTATGAAGTGCTTCGAGATCTTTTTGGAGAATTTGGCAATCTTCTATAGTGCGTATGGTAGTCCAGACTTTGATGTCATCCGCAAATAAAATGATTTTGCTGCGTACGATTTCGGGTATATCATTCGCGTGCACGAGGAAGAGTATTGGCCCCAAGTCCCAGCCTTGAGGCACGCCACTTGTAACTTCTTCTCGAGTTTCACCAGACTGATTTTGGTAAACTAAATTTGTTAGTCGAAGTACATTTTCTTCATTTAACACAGAGTATTTACATATTTTTTCCTGAAACTAGTCAGTAGAAGCAAATTGTCCGAAAAAAATTCATTGTAGTTTCCAGTAGAAAAAGTATGAAAACCATCCATAAGATGTACCTACGAAAATGAAATTTCACCGTTTAATGCATGTCATTGTAAACACTATCTAAACCCAAAATGTGAATGGTCGATTGCTAGGATGGTCGAACGTATTAAATGTTTAGTTTATCATTCGCCACAGAGTCGGCTAACTTCACTTATCGAAATGTAAGTTGCTGCAGAATCCTCTACATATGTCTGATAACTACTTGTCGAATTATTATTGTCATTCGATGAAGCACAGGCTAAAGTTATATGGCGATCATCACAGGGATGCTTGACTTGCACCAGCAAGCAACAATACTAATTATGGGTGATTTTAACCTGCCTTCCCTTTATCTCAAAGACGTTTACTCATCACAAACTCTAGAATACCGATTTAGAGAGGTACTATATTCAGTCCCTTTATACAACCATGTTCACGTATGCACTCAGCGATAGGTTCTGCCCGCCCTTCCGTCTTGGATTTGGTGTTAACATCGGGAGAACAATATGTTGAAGCTATCGGATTTCAGACACCGCTGCGTCTTAGTGACCATTCACTGCGTGATTTCGATTGTTTGCAGTACTCTAAATGGGGTGGTTCGTAGTGTAGATAAATTGGCCCCAAGTAAATCTGTCGTGCAGATTCAGCATTGGCGGACGGACCACATTAGCCCTGTCTCGTAAATTTTCTGAAACTGAAGATCGACGAGAACTAGCCGATCGTTCCTAAAAGATCCGAACATAAAATTAGTTTTTTTTGTCCGCAGCAGAACAGCAGCTGAAGCAAGCAGCGTGGATGCAGCATAAAGGCAAGAATACTTCTACATCTTGACAAAATTTTCGTATGTTACGCAACAAAATTACTTCACTTATCCGAAAGGTAAAGAAAGCGCACCAATTGATGCTGCTGTCAAAAATGTAACGCAATAAATTTCCCAAACTAAATGTAAGAAAATCCCCAGATGCGGAAGCATCACACCGAATGTGACCAGGTTCTGTCATCGTTAGCTTTGTAAACCGCTTTCCAGCCTGTTTAACTATTCGTTGCCTAAGGGAGTGGTAGCGAAAGATTGAAAGTACAGCGTGATAACACCTATATTCAACGGCGGCTGCCGATCTGACGCTGCAAATAATCGTCCCGCCACACTAATATCTGTTATTGGTAAGGTCATGGAACGAATAGAATAGAAATAATGGTTGCACACTTTGAATTGCGTAATTTGGATTCGCCAGGGCAACATGTATTTTAATATCATTGCATTTGTCTTACAAATCTTCTCATTTCGTTAGACGACTGGACGAAGGAGTTTTGATAGCATTTCTGGCATTCACGTCTTTTACTTAAACAGAAAGAAGGGCTCAGTCCGTTTTAACGGTTTCAGTTCAGAAGCCATTAAAATTCACCGTGGCGTTAAACAAATGTGTGTTCTTCCTACCACGCTGTTCGGCATTATCATTGCTATGCTTTTGAATCACGCTTTTAGGACGTGAACAGAAGGCTTTCACCTACGCACGGGAAGTGATGGCATGTTTTCAAACCTAAACCGGTTAAGAGCACAAACCAAGGCTCGGGATGTGCTATCTGTGACCTGCTGTTTGCCGACGATGCATCCATTATCGCTCATTCCGAAGAACACATCCGGTCGCTAATGGAATGTTTTTCGTCTGCATGCAAAGAATTTGGCACAACAATCATCATTAGCAAGAACAAAGTCCATTTTTAAGGGATTGTATCGCCTTCAATCATCATTGATGGAAACTGTCATCTTGAACCAGTACATTATTTCACATATCTTGGTTCAACCATTGCAGTTAGCCTCTCGCTAGATACGACTGTGGTTATGGTGATTGGCTAGTCACTTTGTCTCGATTAAACTCTTGTGTATGGGGAAATCGCAAGTTATCAGTGATGACAAAGATGACTGTATACAGCGCGTGCGTACTAAATGCCTAACTGTAAGGCAGTGAAACATGAATCATCCACGAAAGAAACAAATGAAAGCTGAATACTTTCCAGTTATGAAGCATCCGTCGTATCTTGAAATTATCGCGTTTGCTGAAGTGCTGTAGTGGACCAAAAAATAGTCTAGCACTACACACAAAATGGCAAAATGGGAAGAACTCACTAAAAGACCAAGGGAACAAATGTACAAATAAAAATCCGTGAAGTCCAACGGTAGGGAGTTGTGACTGCTGTTTTAGGTATGTCTTCCTCGGCTACCGGGATGTGGTAATAAGCACGAACTAGATCAAGCTTAGTAAGGATAATTTTGGCCCAAAGAATCGAATAAAAATCTTGTATATGTGGCACTGGATATCTGTCTGGGACTGTTTGATTGTTAAGATCACGGTAGTCGCCACATGGCCCCCAGTCATCTGAAGTCGTCTTGGGAACTATATGAAGTGGTGACGACCAGGAGCTGGAAGAAGGACGGATGATCCCGAGCTCTAGCATGTGCTCAAATTCAGCTCTTGCGATCTTGAGTTTGGACAGGTGAAGTCGCCTAGGTCTGAGGGAGACTGGTGGTCCGCTAGTGAAAATGTGATGTTTCACGGAGTGGGTCACTTTGTCTGTCGGTCGTGGGGGCTGGATGAGAATCCATAAAGTATAGCACTAAAAGTCGAAGTTTCTGGAGTGACAGCTTTGATACATTACACCTGTGAAGAGGTTGTCGTATCTAATAATCTCCGCTGTTTTACTTCGACAGTTAGACCAAAGTGAGACAGAAAATCGATACCGATTATTGGGCAAATAACCTCCGCGATGAGAAACACCCAGGGAAAACTGCGTCTTAGTCCTAAGTTGCGGGTTAGCAGGCGTTGGCCGTAAGTGTTAATACGAATGCCATTTGCTGCCTGAAGAGCGTAAAACGACGGTTTAAAGGTGCTGGATGCTGGAGGTATGACGCTAATTTCAGCGCCAGTATCGACTAGGAAACACAAGCCACTCGCTTTCTCTGTAATAAAGAATCGGCGATTCGGGTTTGGTGGGCTGGCAACAGTCGTTATCGTTACTAGCTGGCCCGTGATTTTGACGGTTTTTGAACAAGGGGAGTTGCACTTTGAGGCTTTATCCCCATATCGTTTGTGATACCAACATATGCACGGATGTCTTGGAGATCTAGACTTAGATCTTGAGCGAGGTCGGTTGCGAGATTTCGATAAAAGTGAATTTATCCCGAGGGTAATTGGGCCACTTGTTCTTTCAACTCTGTACAAGAACATTGAGGGGTGCTGTGTGCAGAAACTTCCGTAATTTGGTCAGACTTTTTAGCTTCAATAATCTTATCCGCTGCTTGCGCTAGCTCGTCTAGTGGCACGTAGGTATTCAAACCCGCTAGAACTTGGCGTGTGTCAGATGGAAGATTCTTTAACCACAACTGTTTAAAAATACCTTCGTCCATTTTTGTACCGCCATGTAGGTCTTTAATATGGCGAATTAATTGAGAGGGTTTTCTATCGCCAAGCTGCATCTGTGAGAATAGGGTGTCGAGCTTTTGCTGCTCAGAGATACCAAGTCGTTCTATCAGTGCGGATTTCAACTTTTCGTATGGATCATCCTCGGGCATGGCACGAACTAAGTCACTGAGTTCTTCAGCTACCTCGAGTGGGAGTATGCGCACCACGTGAGAAAACATAATAGCCTGATCAGTGATGTTATATATACGAAAAGTAGCTTCGATTTGACCAAACCATAAACGTGGATTAGATGCACCAAAACGGGTAATGAGCACGAAATATACTGTGATTGTAGGAATGTAGGATCTTTACTTAAAGAGGAATCGCTTATGATGGCGGTGTTAAGTGAGTATTCCAAAAAATAAGCCAAACGTTTACAAATACGAAGTTATGTAGTGGACCAAAAAATAGTCTAGCACTACACATAAAATCGCACACAAAATGGAAAGAACTCACTAAAAGACCAAGGGAGCAAATGTCCAAATAAAGATCCGTGAAGTCCAACGGTAGCGAAGTTATACACACAGGAAAAGTCCAAGAGATGATGGAATCCAAGGTGCAGAAAGCGCTAAAATGTTGGAGGATCCGTTAACCATAATTCCGGCACGCGGCGACCCACGCAAGCTCCGCAACAAAGTCTGAATTCCAAATTGTATTAACCGCCAAAAAGTATATTGTACAAGCATTAATACAGATGAAGCATACATGGCCAAAAAACGAATAACTGTACAAGGCCAAAATTGTATGTACAAAATACGAAGTTACAAAGTGGAAGCATTTCACTAAAACAGGTCTACAGCACATGGTCACCCTACTACGGCACGCGCCACCTACGGCGGCTGGGTCATGTGTGCAGAATAAGAAATGGTTGTATTCCAAAAGATATACTCTGCGGTGGGTTTAAATCATGGTTTTGATCATTGAACATAAGGCAGTTTCGTTGCAAATACGTTTGAAAAA
>JACCGJ010020083.1:0-10179 GCA_013407085.1 Atriophallophorus winterbourni
TAGATCTTTCGGAATACGACTATTTTCTATTCTATAGACGTGGCCAAGCCACCGTAGGCCTACCGTCGTAGTAGGGTGTTTATGCTATGTAGACGAGCTTGTGGCTTGTATTTTACGAACACAAGTAATCCATATTCCGCTTTCTCATTCATCGATCTACAAATTATTATATATTTTATTCGAAATACACTGAGAAATGTTTAAGGCTTGATTCAACGATGATTGCAAGATAATCTTTGATACACTGCCTCTCTGAACCGAGATGTTTTTATATTCGTTCAGGTTCAACAAGTTCCCTTCCTTCGATAGTGCCAGAAGCAACACTTTCCAGTAATTTTGAACCCCAAGATCACTCCCATGGTCTCATCCTTTCTGCATCCTCCGCACTCTTGCAAGATGCTTCAGCCGAGGTTCCCCAATCAACCCAACACCATGACAACATCTCCAATGGTACCCACGTGAAACCGGTAAGTTTTTACGATCAATAATTAAACCATAATATTATATAAAGAGTAGATTATATCTACGTATGGCTCACAAATGATGTTCGTTTGCGTATTGAAGTCCAAACTCGCTTTAAACATCGCCAGGAATGACGACAGCAAAAAACGTCAACACATCCCATATACCAAGATCCTTTTCAGCGCTGGTCCAAGTCAAGTTTACATGACCAAGATTATAAGTATGTTCGGATTGCCGGCCAAGTTGTATCATTTTACATTTACGTATGTTGAAAGGCATCTGATTTAGTTGAGACCAGTGATACGGGCATCCAAACCCTCTCGTAGCATCAAACAATCTTCAATGGATCGGATTTGCTTCCATATTTTAAGGTCATCAGCAAAAAGAACCATCTTTAATCTTACTACTTGCGAAATATAATTTATGTATAACATGAAAAGGATAGGTCTGATCACCGAACCTTGAGGGACGACGCTGGTGTCATTGATGGTTTTTGATAGAACGCCGTCAATGCGGACACGCACATGCTGTTTGGTCAGATAATCCATTATCCATGATAATAAGTTTTCAGTTATCCCATATTGCACTAGCTTTTGCAGGCTGTGGTTGGCTTTTATGGAATGCCTTTGATACATCAATATAGCAGGCATGAACGGAGTATACTATGTCAAGAGACATTGTCCAATCGTTCAGAGTGATGAGTAAATTTGATAGACAAGATCTGTTTCGGCGAAACCCATGTTGCGCTGCTGTTAAAAGTCCTTTAGTTTCAAGGTAACTCACGATATACTCAGTTAGGATGCGCTCCATAATTTTCGAGATGCGTGGTAGCAGCTGAACAGGCCTCTAATTTGCTACGTCGGAACGACAGCCACCCTTGTAAATTGGTGTTATCACACCAGCTTTCCATGCTGACGGTAGGCAACCGTCGCGAAGACTCCGGATGAAAATCTAAGCTAGACTTTATGAAAGCAACCTATAACATGCACGGAGAATATCTGGGGTAATGTTGTCCCCGCACGGAGATTTTTTCGTATTTAGTCGCCGTAGGTGTCGTTCCACAACAACTTACTCAATTATATGTTCAGTTAAAGGTTCTAATGAGTTTGATAAACCATGATGCAATAATTGCTGTTTCGAGAAGAACAATTGGGAGTAAAAGCTCGCAAGAACATCCGCTGTCTTTTGAACTGTAGCAGTCATTCCTTGTTCTGTCATAAGCGGAAAAACACCTGGTTTCACATTGGTTCTTTCATTCACAATTTTGTACAGTGTTTTGGATTATATTCCATTCTTCCCACCATGCGTTGCTGGTACTGTTGTATGTCCTGCTGTACGAGGGTGGTCACTCTGTTCCGTATTCAGCGAAATTGAAACCAAGTTACAGGAGTAGTAAGATCACAATGAATAGCCAAAACTCGTATTTTCTGTGAAATTCATTTTCTGGTTTTACTGCGAACAGTGAATTGGAAGGTGCGAACATCTTTACTGGGAATAAATCGAAAATTTTACCGGATTTGCATCTGAAGGTATTTCAACAATGAGTTGTAATGTGTATTTGAGTCACTCAAATCAAGGTAGACCTCTTCGAGTTCACACAGTGCTTCTCTGAGTCTCCAAATGTGGACTTTACGGATGACATTCGTCTCGTAGCTTTGTCTCAAAGCACTGCAGACATAATCAAATACGAGCACGGCATGGTCACTCCACCTAATGGAGCTTGGTAAGCTATTGATTCGATAGCTGATGCGATCGCAGTCAAAACAAGGTCCAGAATAGATGGTCGATCTGTTCCTTTCATTCGTGTATGGTTGAAGACGTGGTACTAGGTCGAATACTTTGCGAAGTTTGTACTTCAGTGTATTCGTTGGATGCTGGCCTCTTTGATATAACCGTGAGAGATTGACGTCCCAGATTATTGGCATTCGAGCGTGTTGTCGAGCGTTGAGGCGCTGAGGTCTTTCAACGAGCATATCGTTGTGTTCTGCGGTCGATGCTGATGAGTGGAACATGACCACGATTGTACAACTGTTACCAGATTACAGGTCAAGTGATACAAAGTTTCAGTCAGTTTCATGGGAATTGTCTACACAGGTATTATTCAGTTCCGCAAATTGTTGACTAAACATTGAGCATTTTTATAAACACATTTGATCGATACTGCTTTATGTAGTGATGAATCACGTGGTATGTGATAAGGCGTTAAACAGTGTGATACCGGATTCCGCTGATTAGTCAGTGCCTGGGATGATAAATCATGTGAGCGTTTTATTGGTCGTCGACTGCTTGAATCGACAATTAGGTTTCGGTGTGAATTGCTCGGTCGGACTCGATTTAAGTCGGACCTACGACGTTTTTTGATGTATTGATTTCTTCCATTTGGATGTAAACGCTGCTATCTGCTGTCTCCAGACGAGAGAGTGTTTGGCTTATGACATTAGGCTTAGATGTGCTAAGTCTAACATTCGTGGGTAATGTTTATTTTCCTCTTTCCATTCCGACCTTTTAATGTCGGCCATATCGCTGGTTTAAAACGTAATCATCAGGGATTTCGGTCCATCCCCTTTATATTTTGACGAAAAAGTAACTCGAAAAGTGTCCCCAACAACAGCTATCTATCTAGAGAACACGCAATGTAACGCCATTGCTTGAAGTCGTGCGGAATCGATGCTCGAGAAGTATTTTCTGATACACCAAGTGGAATTATACTTCGTGATACCATTTTTCCCAGGTGTTTAAGCTACCCTTCCTTTGCCACCATGGTACATCGGGATATATGCTTCAGGTTGAGTCGGGATCTGTCTTGAGTAGGTAGGTATTCAGCAGTACGTTCTCGATATTAGCCTCGCATTTCAGTGTTACCTTGTGCAAGCGAGGTTGATAAATATGAGCTGAAGTTGAGTGGCGAGTTAGACGAGTCACTTTGTCAGGGATTACATGTTCAATATGCATTAGGTGGCAACGTTGAGACCATTTCTCGACGCCGTAATTCTGTTTGTAATCAAACAGGTTTTCTTTGGAATCGCTAACGTTCCTACATATCACGCTCAGCGCGTATGGGGAGTTCTTTTTACGTATCGGAAAGTCAGATTTTTTCGAATTTAAAACATTTTGGGCTTGACTTTGTGAGTCGGGTACAGCTGATGTCGACAATAACAGAATATCTCTGTAAGAATTTCAAACTTCCGTTGTTGTTTTAACTGATTCCAAAACGGGATCAACTCTGAGCCAAAATATTCATTTGCATGCTTTTTCGTCACACACACACACCCCACGACCGGTTTCGTGCTTTTTGCACTCATCAGGTAGGGACTGTAAGTTCAGGATCCGCGTGCGATAAACCCTGTTTTTTTTCTTTTTTGGCACGCGAATAGCCTTAGTCTCATATTCCTTCAGTGGTTGTTCCGAAATCCTGGTATTGATGTGATGATCATTTGTGTACTCACATGATTCACTAATATTTCTTCAATACACCGAAGGCTCAACTCGAAACTGGCGATTCTATTTTCTATTTTGGATTCAAAAGTATCGGTATCGCACAAGGATTTAGCTCTGCAACCAACACAGATATAGCAGGTGCTTGGTGCCTTTTCATTATTTCAATTCAATTCAATTCAATTTTAATGATCTAAAAAGCATATAGCTTTACAAAAAACCACAGAATAATATGGGAACTACGACTAATATAAGAAGCAAAAACGGGATTTGTTTGCTTACTGAGCAGTACAAGAATCAGGTAAAAATCCATACGTCAGAAACTGTTTTCCAACGGTTGGATGGCAGATGTAAATCTATGGGGTCAAGATTTATAGTTTTCTTCGATGTACGGGTTTAGGGTCAAAAAGGCATCAAGACTTCTCTTGAATATCTGATGATTTGGTGAGTTTACAACATAATTGGGTAGATTGCTACAAGTAAAACAAACTCGCACGACAAAAAAGTCGTCTACAGTTGAGTCGCGAGTGAAGGAAAGTTAGAATAAATGTGAGAGCTCTTGTCTCATGCGAGCCCCGTATATTAAATAAGCATTGGAGAGGGTGATTTGCGGTATTCAAAATATTGTAAACCAGAATCAAATCCCCTCGGAGACGACGACGTGGTTAATCAAATAAATTTAGCTTTTTGATTCGCTCATTGTAGGGTTTCCGGTTGAGTCCAGTGACAAGTTTGGTAGCTCGATGATATATTCGTTGCAAAGTCACAACATCTTATGTACGTATTTATAATGCAGGGAATTGTCTGTTTTGAGAACTTACCAAAAATTCTCTTTAGGAGTGACAATATATATATATATATATATATTCAAAATTCAATACACAATAAATTTACTATGCCACTCCCTACTCTCGTTACTATTCTGTGACTATTTAAAAGTGCATTGTTGCGCATTTTACGCATATAGTCAGCCGGTTTCAAGGTCAAACACGCGATGTTTCTCCCTGACGCCAGCTACAACAAGCCAATCACCTCACGCACAATGACAAGACTCTTTTCTACTCTTGCTTTGAGTAACGATAGATAGACCCACGAAAGCGCGCACAAACAGACACTCACAACAGTGACATCGTTATTTTTCAAACTATTCAGTCCATAATGTCAGCTCAGAAACGCAAGCGAACCGACTTTACGCTGAAGGAGAAGCTCGAGATCATCGATGCTGCGAAAAAGGAGCCGAATCAGTCCCAGTTGGCGAGGGAGATTAGCAAGAAATAGGGCGTCGAAGTTAAGAGAACCACCGTGAAGGGCATTCTCAGCAAGGAGGATGCAATTGAAGCTGCAATCAAAGCTCGAGTTCCATCGGAACGCATAAAGCTGACGCAGCCTCAAGACTCGAAGCTTGAAAAGGGAGTGCTGATGTGGCTGAAGCAAGCAAGCGGACTGAATCTGCCTGTCAGCGACGATCTGATCAAGGAGAAGGCGATGAAACTGGCCGAGCTGATGCACATCCCAGACTTCATGGCGAGCGACGGTTGGTTAGACTGCTTCAACAAGCGCAATGGCGTCACGTTCAACACTGTGCATGGCGAAGCTGGAGCGGTGGATTCCTAATCCCTTATTGATTGGCATCAGCAGGTTCTCCGGCCCTTACTCAGGCAGTTTTCTGCAGATGATGTCTTCAACCTGGACGAGAGTGGACTCTTCTGGCAACTGCTTCCGAACAAGACCATGACTTTCAGGGGAGAGCGGTGTACTGAAGGAAAGAAAAGCAAGCAAAGGATTACTCTTCTGGTTGAAGCTAACATGAGCGGCAGCTAGAAGTTTCCCCTTTTGGTAATCGGCAGTTTCAAGAGACCCCGTTTCTTCAAGAAGATGGAGATCCCGGTCACGTACAATGCGAACTCGAAGGCGTGGATGACGGCGGAGATTTTCGAGGAGATGTTGCGTGCGTGGGACGGACGACTCGGCCAACAGGGACGCAGAGTTCTGGTCTGTCTCGATAACTTATCTGGCCACCCTCCCGAGCTCAAGCTGAACAACATCCTACATGTCTTCTTCCCACCCAACACGACAGCCAATTCACAACCAATGGATCAGGGAATCTTAGAGAACTTCAAGCGCCACTACAAGAAGCTGTTGTTATGCCGCCGGCTAGAGACCATGGACGATCGCGGAAAGGAGTTCAAGTTCACGTCGCTCGACGCTCTACACGTCGCCCGGTATGCTTGGGAGCAGGTCAGCAAGTCGACAATCAGGAACTGTTTCGCGAAAGCCAAGTTTATTGAAGAATAAATCCGAACTGAGCCTCAGGATGCGGAGCTGCTCGAGATCTGGAAAGCTCTGTCTGTCGATGAAAAGATGCACGATAACAAGCAGATCGAGCTGCCTGACTTTCTCGAAGACGACGAACGCCTCGCGATTGGCAAGTCATTCACGCTGGAGGAGATTGCGGAGGAGATGCTGTACAGTGAGTAGCCGGTGGAAAGCGAAGACAAAGTGAACGTCGAGAAGGAAATCGTTTTGTTCGAGGAAACCCAGCGTGCTTGGATCACTGTCCGAAAGTACATGCAGCAGACAAGCGGGAAGCCCGGTGTGAAGCAAGCGTGTGATCGGCAAGACAACGAGATGAACGAGATCCGACGAAAGAAGATGCGTCAGCCGACGATTTTTGAGATCTTTTGACTGAGAGCTTGAGCAAATAAATGATGGACTGGAGAAAATAACCCTCGTTACTATGCCACTCTCGCTACTATGCTACTCTTGCTCTGTCCCGACGGGTGGCATAGTACTGAGATTTGAGTGTATATATATCTTGAATTTTGAATCTTAAAGCTCTCCTCGAGTACTTCATTGTCAAAATTCTTCAAGTCTAGTCTTCTGAGGCCCTCAGCATATAGCATATATTAAAAATCAGTGGCAAGCTCAGAAACTTGATGATAAAAACTGTTCATAAGCGAAATATATTCTTTAAGATCCATTGCGTCGAGACAAAGGCAACATACTCCAGAATCGGATTTTTATCCTGTGTTTGTTAACAGAGGAAACGAACCCTGAAATGCGTCAAATTATTCGCAGTAACATGGTCGAATCCTCAAAAGTCACACACGTGTAAAAAGGCTTTGTAATCTCAAATAACTGAAAACGTCAGCTCAGCAGAGACTACAAAATGATATTTTAACGGATATTTTTAAGCATGCAAAACGAGCTTAGTTTAAAATTGTTAACCTATTAAGATTTGAAGACTGAAAACCAAATTTCTGATAGGCCCCACACGCGATACAAAGACGTCTTTGAAAGCAAAAATAGTTCTCAGTGTCTTGGAAACAACCAACTCTTAACCGGGTGCTCAACTTAAAAGCAGCTTGATCCTGAGTAGAGGTGCTGTGGCTTTTAGCGGCATAAACGGAGCTCGAATCACTTTGCAATGAGAAACCTATTACCGAATTGGACAGCCTACTTACAAAAAGCGCTGTTCTCATGGGAATCACTAGTTACTTGAGAAATACATCCCAACAATTATCGTACACCACACAGTCACATACCATCATCAAAATTGTTTGAAATTGTTAAGTTTGGAGCAAATGCGAGTTCACCACCAATCGCCTTAAAGATGACGATTCACGGACAGCAAAATTAGTGCTGTTCTGGTATATTCCTTCGAGTTTCAAGAACGGTAACATTCGGATGTGTTTTCATGCGATTCGCTATTATCGGGTTGTACACATTGCGCCTTGCAGAACGAGTGAACGTAGCAGAGGCTACCTGGCATTTTACTTTCCACGTTTGAGCATGTAAAATCTGCAATCTTAGTGTGGTCTTTACAAACATTCGCTATTATTGATCGTTTTTCAAATTTCAAATCAGACCAATGAACAATGCGACATTTCAGTCCATATATTGATCAATCAAACAGACGAACGAATAAAATATCGAATTTTCTACAAAACATTTTGTCGTACTTCTTGAAGCCATTATGTTTGCAATTGGGCATCAAATTGCGAACTTTTTAGAGGACCAAAAACGTCTGCGCTACACAAAATACAACAAAAATGGAACAAATTCACTAAGAGACCAATAGTCCAAAGAAAAATAAAATAAAATATAACGATAGCGAGATTATTCTACGCAGGAAAATCCAACAGATGGAATCCAAAGTGCAGAATGTTGGCGGATCTGTTAATCACAAATCCCACACGAAGCAACTCACACAAACTTCGTAAACAAGGAAGAAATAAAGAATATGGCAGTTACTGCAATTTTGCCAAGCACAATTATCCAATTTTATGAAAGATCAGAACTTTACTGCAACCGACTCCGTTTAGAGTCATCTTGAGTCTCAACAAAACGCATCTTTCCAAAACAATGTTTTTGCTCGAATCCTAAAAGTTCCCCGGTTGCCCCACTATCTTCTTGGCTTCCGTTCTACTTCTTTCCATTTACTTCTTGCATTGTTCCACACCTACTCTGTGCACCTTCATATTTTTGCCGGTCTTCTGGCTAAGGATTTTCTGCTAGCAGATGACGTATTAAAGTTATCGCAAGATTGAACTGTGTATCCGCAGACACAATCTTTGATCGTCACTACCGTGAATGCAACAGTCTAATCGAAGTCATCTCATCAATTGGTGCACGGTACAAGACCCTGTTGGTTAGGCCCTAGTGGTGTTTATGGACGAAAGGCGTTTTAGCGACGGTTTTGTCTTTTGAACCTCCTAGTCTTAGCTCACAGAACAACGCTTGTATTCCGCATCTTATCTTTATGGACTGACGGCGTTGTACAGTACAATCAAATTTGAAGAAACGGGAGAAATGGAAATGGAGAAAAAGGACAGTATTGTTGTTCGCTGCCTGTTGGTGTTATTGTCTCCGATATACCGCTGTTAGTTGCCTCGCGCCATTTGAATATTTTGAAAAGTGGTCGATTTCAGTGGTCGGACGGCGAAGATCGATAATTGTACACGTGACGCTGATTGACTTTTGAATCATGTGTTGGCGAAAGAAACAGTAAGTAGAAGTGTACAATAATGAATGTGTAGAGATACTAGTCTGCTACAGATCATTCTCCGACACAAAAAGCCATTAATTTATTCCTTATTTGATAACGGAAAAACTCAGAAATTTAATTATTTCTTACCTGAAACGATAACTGGTTCATCTATCAAAGGCTGTTTGAGAGTTGCAGGCGCGACTGACAAGTCGAAACATAATGTCGAGGGTTCGTCGTCATTTTTTTAGAAAAATTGTGGGGAAATTAATTTAATTAATAAAAATTCTTCTAAATACCATGGAGGCGAAAATTTAAAAATTCGATTGATAGTTTCATGCACACGATTATCCTGGAGTAACTCGCACGTATCGATTTTCCACGCTGCTGAGAATGTGAACTAAAAAAAATCAATATCAGCAAACTTTGGCCTACAGCCTTGCTAGTTGCATCTGCTGTGTATCGACAGCTGTTAAACTTTCCATTACACAGCAAAACGATAATCGAATGTGCATTCATTCGTTCCCATCTTCGCAACGTTGGCATGCGTGTATAATGATCCAGAACAAGGCTGACATTTGCAAGAACCTAAATCGGAGAAACACCTGTTCACCCGAATGACGTGAGTTCTGAACTGGCCAAATTAGCGTCGGCGTGACAGGCAGTTTCGTTTGCGAGAGATGTACAGCGACTGGCCAGCGAAATTCCACGCTGTGAATCACGCAAATGTGTGAACAATTATTTGTATCCAGACTATAATGATGTGAACAAGAATGGGTTCGAGTTAGATAGGGCGAACTTGTGGAGATTCTGAGATTGGCAAGGACGGAGTGATGTCAAAGAGAAGTATCATGAAGATTATTTTTTGAGATTTTGACACGACATCTACTGGGGCAGCGGTGAATATGGAAAGTTAGCACGTGTATTCAGGTGTGAGGTTGGATTTGGTCAAGTTCAGCCTTGAACATGTTCAGGAATGATGCAGAAATGATATGTGGGGGCAAAGAGTTCCATATAATACAAACTCGGACAGCAAAAAACCTTTGATAATTTGATCTGGAGTGAGGAATAATTAACGTGTAGCCCTGAGATCTGCTACCACGTGCTTCTGGTCAATGAAACAGGTGTTCGAGTGGGTGATCCACTGTATTAAGAATGTTGAACAGCACCCTGAGACGACGATACGAAAAGTCGAAGAGGTTTATAGTTGCAATCCTCTCCTCGTATGGCCTGTTATATAGCCAGGTCACCAGTTTTTGTAGCGCGATATTATACGCGTTGCAGCAAGGTCATGT